>CABHPP010117050.1:0-16177 GCA_902168425.1 Peromyscus attwateri
TTTTTTTTTTTTTCGAGATAAGGGTTTCTCTGTGTAGCTTTGCGCCTTTCCTGGAACTCGCTTTAGAGACCAGGCTGGCCTGGTACTCACAGAGATCCGCCTGCTGGGATTAAAGGCGTGCGCCACCACCGCCCGGCTGGAAGACTTTTTTAAGCATTCAACACAGCTGCAAAATATGATCATTTTCAGGATCTAATAGTTGATGCAGACCTCTAACTTATTTCACTATTTTATCTTTTAAGTTTCTAATTATTGAAGAAAATTAGTAATAGTTGCTATTGACAGAAAGTACTTTGTTTTATTTGTTTGTTTTTAGAGACAGAATCTCATTCATGTAGCTCAGCATAGCCTTGAAGTTGGTATGTAGACAAGGTTGACTTGGAACTTCTGATTCTTCTGCCTTACCTCCCTAGTGCTGTGATTAAGGACCTGGTTTATCAGTGTTGGGGATCGAGCCCAGGGCCTTATGCATGGTAGGCAAGCACTCTAATGACTGAGCTACATCTACAGCCCCTGTTTTAAGTTTCTTTATTCTCCCTCTGTTTAAGTTTCCCAGTACCTATATCATAATAGGATTTATTGGAGCAACTCTAGCTGAGGTCAGGCTAGTCACTTCCAAGCACTGGTTAGCAGGAGCACAGGCTACTCACCAAATGAAATCAACAGAAGCAGCACTTGCTCCCTCCCCTTTCCCTGTAGGATCTTTAAAATTCACAGCAGATGTCATTAGGCTAGGGAAATTTATTCATTAATTCAAGAAGTGTTTATTGAATGCTTACTATGTAAAATCCTCATGCATATTCATTGTTTGCCCTGATGGAAGTGTATTTTTCTGGATAGAAGAGGAAATACTGTGACACAGAACACTGAGCCAGAGGGCAAAATAAATCCATTTTCATGGCTTCTGTTGTAGTTGAGGTGGCTGAGTTTCAGGAACTGAAGCTCTGTGAAATGTTCACTTGTCTTTCCACCCGCGACGAGTTTCTGCACTTTTGCCTTTGTCTTGTTTGCTCTGCTTCCTACCTCTTCTGCTTATTTGCTTCTGATTGGTCATGTTACTTGTCTTTAAAACCTGCCAGCTCAAGCATTTACATCCCCCCACAGGTGAAAAGTTAAGCCTCAAATGTTATCCATTTATGGCCTTAGAGTGGCAAGGCATATAGGTGAGGGGAAAGTGGGTAACTGCTGCAGGACCAGTCCTCTAAAGCTAGGGAATCACCAGTCAGTGATCATTGCTGGTTCTCTGTGTTAATAAATGGGGTTGGAGCCGGCAGGGCCAAAATCACACTGTGGTTTCTTAGGATGTAGATAGAAAGCAATGGTACATGCTGATAACAGTTCTTGAAAAATTCTGATGATCTGTGCATTATAGGAAAGGTGCTGTGTGAGTGTGCAGTTTTAACATTTTAAATTATGTTGTTACTGGTGTGTGTGTGTGTGTGTGTGTGTGTGTGTGTGTGTGTGTGATGTGTTTGTTTGGGATGGGTAGACAGACAGCAGTCAAAGGACAGCTTGCAGGAGTTGGTTTTTTCCTTCCACTGTAAGAGTCCTGGGGATTGAACTCAGGTCATCAGGCTTGTGCAGCAAGCACTTTTACTCATGGATCCATCTTCCCAGCCATATGTGTGGTTTTAAATAATTTCAAGTGGTCATCTAGAGATAATGCAACTCTCCACTCTCCCCTTGAGGATGCCAGCCAATGCCAGAGATTGGTGATTGGCCCAGTGAATGGTTTCTGTTTGGTAAAGCCATGACTGCCTGACTTTTCCTTTTTCCAACAGATAAAACTATTTCATAGTTGTACAAAAATTATTTGTCATGTTGAACATTTAGTAGCTCATCCTTTGCCACTTAGGCAGGTAGGCTTGTCATGATGGGCACTCGGTGACCATTACCTGCAAGGTTAGTGAACTTTGACAAATGCACAAAACAACGCAATATGCAGGTCCTCCCCATGCATGCTGTTTCCCAAACTGACCACCAACATAGCCCCAACTTTTCAGACATGTCATTCATTCAACAATACCTCAGGTGCTAAAATTAAAGACATTACCAGGACACCTCTGGTGTGTGTGTGTGTGTGTGTGTGTGTGTGTGTGTGGTTAATTGAGAAAACAGAACTTGGAGGGTGAAGGTGAGAGATAGCAAGTGTGTGCTGAGCTTGAAATCTGTGGGTCAGTTTTTGAAGAGTGAGGTCTGTGAGGCCGAGGTTTTGGAAGGCATAAGGACTCAGGAGAAACCTTACTTGGCCCTGCTACCACTCACTGGGACTGAGTGCAGGCTGATTTTGTTCACAATTTTTTGGAGCCTCAATTGTCCGGTGTGTCAAAGATGAAGTGAAAGGGATGCCTGGGAACACCATGGCCTGTTGCCCAAATGCTGAGGATCCAGGCTGCACCATGCTCCAGGGTTTCCCGGGTGACAGTGGTGGAGTGTCAGGGGAAGAAGGTCATTACGTTTGAAGGCTCCTCCCAGCTTAGAAGCAAGCAGTCGCTGATCTGTGAATCAGCGTGGAGGTAGTGCTGTTCGCAGACAGCTCCCAGCTGCTGCTCGGCTGTCACAGGATGCATCAGAGCCAGCCTTGAGGCCAGCCTTCAGAGACACGGAGGAGTGTTCTTTAGAGACTTCAAAGAGTAGCACTACACCAAAGCTCTGATTTCATGTCTGAGCTATTATCCCGGAGAGCTTATAGGTTGCTAAGTTTACATGTGTCTTCATGTGGGAGCCACAGGCAGAAGGTTTTAGAAAGTAAAACAAACACATACTGAGCCAACAACCATTTTTCAGGATGGTTAATTGCAAGCATGATTGAGTCCTATCCTATCTGTATGTTTAGTATTCCACAGATGGCCTCTCAAGGGTTTGATCTGGGATTGCCAGTTTCCTGGCGGCCTGGTGTTAGTTTGCTCTTTTGTTTTATAAAGCAGTTGCCTTTCAGAGGCCCTTCCATTACTTCATGCGTAGCAGAGACATGTTATATGGAAGGGTCAAAAGCCAGAAAAAGAGTTTTTAAAATTATCATGAATTACAATTTTTTTCCTTCTTTCTTTTCTTTTTTTTTTTTTTTTTGGTTTTTCGAGACGGGGTTTCTCTATGTACCTTTGGAGCCTGTCCTGGAACTCACTCTGTAGCCCAGGCTTGTCTCAAACTCACAGAGATACGCCTGCCTCTGCCTCCTGAGTGCTGGGATTAAAGACGTGTGCCACCACTGCCTGGCTACAATTTTTTTTCTTTACATTTATCTGTGTGTGCCTGCGTGCACATGCCCCCAATATGTCTTGAGGTTAGAGGACAACTTGTGTGAATCTGTTCTGTCCTTCTACTTAGTAGAATCTACTATATGGGTTCTGAGGATTGAACTTAGATCACAGGCATCTTTATCTGCTAAGCCATCTTCCCAGATCCCAAATTAATGTCTTTATTTTTATATTTATTTATTTGAGACAGGCTCTCCCTGTGTATCCCTGGTTGGCCAGGAGCTTGCTGTGTGGACCAAGCTGACCTCAAACTCAGAGTTCCACTTGCCTCTGCCTCCTGAGTGTTGGAATTAAAGATGTGCCTTATTATGCCTAACTAAAATTTTAGAATTAATGTTAAGTTAATTTTAGTAGACAGCATTTTATTTTCATTTGTACCTTAGCTACAGAATATTTTTCACCCAAGTCCTCGGTCCTCTAAGATTTTTTATATTGGAATTATCTTTTTTATTTTGGGAGCAAAGAACTGAACAGATTTGTTTATGTGAGCATTTCAAAGCCATTTGTCACCTGGAAGGTACCTTTACCAGTTGCATGCGCAACTGGTTGTTGAGGCAGAAGGTGAGGAAACTGTACTAGACATAGAAAATTGGAGTCTGAGGAGGTAACCAGTCATTCAGTATGGCTTTTTTTACCTCCTTATTTTTTTAAGCTTCCAAAGTTAGTTATTTAGCTTTTAGGTTTTGTTGTTTGTTTTGTTTTGTTTTGTTTTTTTTTGAGACAGGGTTTCTATGTGTAACAGTTCTGGCTGTCCTAGAACATTCTCTATAGACCAGGCTGGCCTTGAACTCACAGAGATCCACTTGCCTCTGTTCCCCAAGCGCTGGGATTAAAGGCATGAGCCACCAACACCCAGCTCTAGTTTGATTTTAATTATTTTTTTATGTGTAAGAGTGTTTTGTCTGCATGTGTGTCCATGCACCACATGTGTGCTTGGTGCCTGCAGGGACCAGAAGTGGGTATCAGATCCCCTGGATCTGGAGTTGTGGGTGCTGGGAGTGAAACCTGGGTCCTCTGCAAGAGCAGCCCCTCTATTTTCTGGTGTTTTTCGTTTGTTTGTTTGTTTGTTTGTTTGTTTTTAGATGATCTGACTTACAATACAATATTATTGGTGGATTATTGTAGAAAACATTTTCAAAAATAAATTGATTACAAAAACAAGGCAGGAGAGATGGCTCAGCAGCTAAGATTGTGTAGTGTTCTTACAGACTTGGCTCCCAGCACCTATTCAGACAGCTTACAGCCTCTTATTTATATAACTCCAGCTCTAGGGGATCCAGTGCCCTCTTGGCGTCCTTGAGAACCTGTATACACATGGTATACACACAGACATACACATAGTTAAAAATTAAAAATAAATTTTAAAAACTGATTTTAACTATCTCAAAGTTGAAGATATATATTTAAATTTTTAAAATTTATTTTTTCTTTAGTGTGTGTGTGTGTGTGTGTGTGTGTGTGTGTACATGAACAAGCATAGGTGCTGGAGAATTGGTTTTCTCCCTTAACAATGTGTGCCCCAGGGATTGACCTGTCAGGGCTGGTGACATCAGGCTTGGTGGCAAGCCTTTACAACAAGTTATTGAAGAGTGATATGTACATCTCATCTAGACCCTGTTTCTTGATGGAAGTTTTATGCCCTTTTCTCTCTTTTTTCTATAGCTTTTCATGGATACTGCACCAACAAAGGTATTCAGATCCTTGCCTACTTTGTGGTTCTTTCTGATACTTTGAAACAGTAAAATCTCACCTGTGAGTTGTGATTCTTGGTTGTGTCTGTTTCTGCTTGTCTGTCCTTGGTTTAGTTTGAGGTGGCAGATTCAGCTCTGACTACGGATTACCATCTTTACAAATGAATCTGAAACTGGTCTTAGAAGAGTTGATTTCTGTGTATGATAACACCAAATGTGATTTCCAGGTATTTTATTAATTATGAATGCTAAGTGGTGAATATTTTTGGTAGTACTAAAATTTGTCTTTTGTAATTGAAATACCTTTGAATGTGCTTTCTGAAAGAATGTTTATAATTAACTGTTATAACAGCTATTCTTTTTTATTTGTTTGTTTTGAGAGAGGGTCTTTAAAATAATCTTTCCACTTTCTAGGTATTTTTGAGCCTACTGGGCAGATTTATATATTTTTGTTGTTGCTGTTTTGTTTTTTGTTTCTTTCATGAAGCAGTAGGAAAATTTCATGAAATTCTCATTTCAATTTGGAGCTCAGGGAAGGGCTTTTATGTTCTGTTTTGGGTTCAGACAGGGAATCAAGCTGGGTGCCAGGGATCAGTCCCAGGGCCTCATGTACGATTGGCAAGTGCTTTACCACAGACAGAGCTGCAGAGCTTCAGCATTAGTCACTCTGTTTTATTTTAAAATTTTTAAAGTATTCTAATTTATTTTGATTTTTGAGTTGCTCAAAAAAGGAGCGAGTGATCCCATAATATAATAGTATATATTTCAATTATTCGCTTTTTCTTTTTATATATTTTTTATTTTATATGTACGAGCATTTTGCCTGCATGTAAGTGGACCATATGTGTGCGATGACGGAGGAGGCAAGAAAGGACCATCAGATCCCCTCACCTGAAGTTACAGGGGGTTGTGAGCTGCCATGTGGGTGCTGGGAATTGAACACAGGTTCTCTGCAAGAGCAGCAAGTGATCTCAACCACTGAGCCATCTCTCTAGCCCTGTACAGTTCTTAGTATCATTTATATTCCAGAGGAGCAGTTCTCTTAGAGGATGTTTTGTTCGCCAGTCATATTTAGTCCGTTTGTCTGGAAAGCAGAGGAAGCTGGGCTGGAATTAATTCTAGACCCCCATCACTAACTGATTCCATTTCCAAGGTAGTTCACTTTTATCCCATTAGAATTCTGTTGGCAGCCTACTTTTCACAAAAGCAAAACATCTTGTTCCTGATGTCACTGGAATTTGTTGTTCCTTCAGGTTCTCATTTGAAAGTGAAATTATTCTCAGCTCTGCTGTGCAGTTTATGACATTGATCTTTTTATACCCAATCCATAATTCTTTAATATCATTTACGAATTTCAAATTCTGCAAAGCTCTCTATTTTAGGACCATCTCCGCTGAATCATTCTCTCCATTTTGCTCATCTGTATGAATTATTCTATGAAATTAATTAAAATATCTATTTAATAAGGATTTATCATACAATTGCTATGAGTAAGGAATTGGACCAAGTGTTACTGAGGGAGGAGGGCAGAGGACTGGAAGATTTATAATAGCATGTCCCTTATCTCTGAACACAAGAGCTGTAGATTCTTAGTCATCTCAGAGAAGACAGGTAACAAGGACTTAACCATGTGGCTTTGTTCTTTAAAGTATCAGTTTGAGACAGTTTTATGTTGGAAGTGTCATTTGACTGTTCCTACATGGTGTCAGTTATTTTTCCAGTGTCTGGTAAAAAAGACCTATTTTATGGTGTATCTTCATGTGTGTTTCTGTGTGCGTGTTTTACTTTAAAAATTATTCTTTTTTGCTTTACTTTTGTCCTTGTTAGACACAAACTAGAGTCATCTGAAAGAGGGAATCTTAATTGAGGTATTGTTTTCATCAGAGTGGCCTGTGGGCTTGCTTGACTGTGGGGCATTTTCTTGGTTAAAGATAGATGTGGAAGAACGAGTCCCTTATCTCTGAACACTGAGAGCAGTAGATTCTTAGTCATCTCACTGAAGACAGGTAACCAGTACTCAACTGTGTGGCTTCAGATTTTCCATCAGGTTTTTGCCTTGAGTTCCTCATCTGGAAATGTAAGATGAAATAAACCTTTTCCTCCCCAAGTTGCTTTTGGTCTCTAAATATTAAGTTGCTAAATATTTCAGTAGCTGAGCAGAAAAATACCCTAAGTTTCACATTCTTTACGGCGCTGAGGGAGAATTGCTTTGACAAGCATGTGTGATGGAATTAAAGTTATGTTCTTAACTTTATGGAAGATGTTCTTAAACTGCATTTGGAATTTATTGTTGAAATACTTTCTAAGTGGCTTGTTGGAAGTGAGTGCCTCATACATGGAGCTGAAGCATCTTAACATGCTTTTCTTCTCTTTTTGATAGTGAAATATCAGCAAGACTTAGTTTATAAAGCTAGGAACACAGCTGAGCGTGGCTTTTTAACTCCACTGTTAATGTGTTCTCATTTTAAATCATTGAAACTGAAAGGGCTTAAAGCACAAATTCAATCAAGACACATTTGATTGCATTTCCAGTTTGATCCTTGCAATGGCTGCAGGGAGAGCTGCAGCAGAGACTGAGCAAGGGAGTTAGGAAAGACTTGGTGTGGCCTGGTGCTTCTCTTGCTGTCTGCAAGGGGAGGGGACTCAAATGGATGCCTTGGGATGATGGGATACCTGGAAGTTTGAGCTGGGGTTTCCTTCCTTCCCTTTTTTTATTTTCTTTCTTTATAATTAAAAAAGGTTTTTTGAGACAGGGTCTCACTATGTAGCCCTGGCTGGCCTGGAACTTGCTTTGTTGACCAGGCTAGCCTCAAATTCACAGTTCTGCCTGCCTCGACTCCTGAGTGCTGGGATTAAAGGCATATGACACCACACCCAGCTAGACATTTTTATTACAGTGATTTAGTGTGTGACCATGTGCAAGCATATACACACATGCAGAAGTCAGCTGTCTCCTGCCTTAGGAATTGACTCAAGTTTTTATATATGCTAAGCTTGTACTCTACAGCTGAGCCAAAATGCCAGCCCCTGGATGAGGTTCTTAAAGTACTTGCTGCAGTTATGTAGTTAGGTTTTCTCTCCTTGTTTTTTATTGTGATACTTTAACTTCTTATTGCATGCACCCTCTGCCCCCAGTAAATGTGATATCGTCATTGTGTTGGGTCTTGCTAGTTGGCTTTTTCTTTTTTTCTTTTTCTTTTTTTTGTTTTTTCCAGACAGGGTTTCTCTGTGTAGTTTTGGTGCCTGGCCTGGAACTCACTCTGTAGACCAGGCTGGCCTCGAACTCACAGAGATCTGCCTGGCTCTGCCTCCCGAGTGCTGGGATTAAAGGCACATGGGATTAAAGGTGTGCGCCACCACCGCCCAGCGCTAGTTGGCATTTTGGACCAATGGGAAAATACCAGGCTGGATGTTGACAATGCAAACCTGACAAGACTCTTTTTCACGGATGCATGTGTGCTGGTTTGTTTTTGTTTTTGTTTTTCCATCAACTTGACACAAGCTAGAGTCTTCTGAGAAGAGGGAACCTCAGCTGAGAAAAATGCCTCTATTAGATTGGCATGCAGGCAAGTCTGATGAATGATTGATGATGGATGTGGGAGGGCACAGGCCACTGTGGTGCCACCCTGCTCAGCTGATCCTGGTAGGTATAAGAAAGGTAGCTGAATGTGAGCCTGGAGAGTAAACCATAGCAGTGTTCTTCCACATTCTTCCATGGTCTCTGTCTAGTTCCTGCCTCCAGATCCTGCCTTGACAACCCTCTGTGATAGTCTGTAAGTTGAAATAAAGCCTTTTCTCTCCAAGTTGCTTTTGGTCATGATGTTTATGTTATGTGATGTTTATCACAGCAAGAGAGAAAACTAGGAGAGATGATCAGTGTTGTTTATGTGATAATTTGAATTAAGAATCTGTGAATGTTGTGTGACAAAACTTATCCTAGGGAGATACAACACACAAGTCTACTCACCCTAGATAGGGAACTCATGACAGGCTAAAGTATGGAGTCTTTAGTTCAATTTGATGAACCAATGAGTTTTATTGGGATTATTTACAAGAATGTGGGTATAAGTGTTGCAGCACCGAGGAGAAAGGTTTCCTAGCAGTTGGGAGCCAAGGAATACCATAAAGTCACACTGTGCAACAAACCTCACACAGGAAGTTTATTGGGAAAAACTCAAGAGGATGGCTGCCTCTCTCCGGCAGAGAAGCAGCAGCGAACTGAGTGGAAGGCAGGCTTTACATTGGTTTCTTGGGGAGGGGGTTCTGGGGTGGGGATAGTGGGATTTTGAGCTCGGGGGTTGGTGGATTTCCAAATCCAGAAGTGAAGTCAGACCTTTTACCCAATATATATTATTACCCTTTTTTCTTTACTGTTAATAAACAATCAGGGGTTAGCAAAGGCAATGGCATTATCATTAGACTACTTCCTGTTGATTGGGGGGCATCGAAGTACTTGAGCAGAAATGACTTAGATCACTGCCTCACCAAAGCCCCTACCCTAACCTGGGTAGTCACATAAGCATGGCAGCTCAACAGGTTGGAGATTGCCCTTTCTAGGTGCCTCAGTTGGTCTAAACCTCTTTCAGGCAGCCAGGCTGGTTTGTGCTTCTTCTGGGCAGCTTATCTGGTTTCAGTCTTTGCAGTTTGACTTGTCTGAAAGTTAGCGGTCTTTGCAACTTGACTTCACTTTGTCTGAGAGGATCACTCAGCTTTTGTGTACTCTAGCAGAGAGGATCCTAGTTAATCTGATCAGTTTCAGGGACTTCCTGAAGTTATTTTGAGTTGATTACCTTCCTGTATTTGTTTTTGGTTCTCTGTTTAAGCCCGGGTTCTGGAACTCACTCTGTAGACCATGCTGGCTTTGAACTCACAGAGATCTGCCTGGCTCTGCCTCCCTAGTGCTGGGACTAAAGGCCTGTGCCCAGCTTTTGCCTTCCTGTTTTTAAAAGCTTCCCTGCAGGATCGAATGTTTCAATTTGGGAGGATATGTTACACAACAGTGAATTGAGGGGTTAGGAGGGCAGGGAAAAAAAGAATCTGTGGGTTAATAGTAGTCCATTGGGGCTGAACAATCAGCTGTGATTAACAAAAGACCACAGTTGGCTGAAGCGAAACCTTTGCTTTACTGGAGTAATCAATGTTGTTTGCTGGGGCTGAAGGATCAGCTGCCATGAATGAGACCAGCATTGCTGAGGTGAAGTCTTCTGTGAAGTGTGTAAGGAATCAAGGTAATAAGGACTTAGAAGATGTCTTTTTACAGAAAGTCTTGTAAACATTACTGTGGCTTGAAGGTTCTGTTAGCAGTTGTGTGAGGCATCCAGAAGGTTGATGAGCAGGCAGATCTTGACTGTGGTGAATGTGGTAAGACTGGAAGAATCAAACCATTGCCAAGGTGCAGTGCCAGGAATGGGTCTCCATGGAGACTCAGTGGATTCAGAGTCAAGTTCCATTTCCAGGAACTCTTTGTTCTCAGCTAAATGGAGTGTGTGCAAGTGTATGAAGCCAACCTTAAATCTGTTTTCTAACAAGCGAGATAACAACTGTTAGGCATTCTTGGAACTGTTGCAAGATAGACACCCTCCAGGTTTAGCTGCTCAGGACTTTGATGGGCTGTGTGACAGGTATGTATGAAGTTATACAGCTAGGAAGCAGGACTGTCATGGGTTACAGGATGAGAGTTAGTAACTAAACATGGCCTTCCACTGGTACCGTTTTGGTTGCATTCTCTTACCAAAGCCTTGCATGATACCTTGTTTCCTTTGGGAAAAATTCATTCTTTTCTTAGTACAAGGAAAATAAATTTACTGCGCACCCTGTCAGACAGGTAATTGAACAAAACTGAAGCTTTCTCCTGGGGTCCAGATTCAGAGACTAAAGTCTTGACTTTGGAAGCATGAGAGATAATTTTTCCTTATTCTACTGAATATCAGTTGGCAGTTTTAGAATTATTATATTAATTAGTGCTTCTCATCTTACCCAGCCCTTTAAGCCTGTTCCTGAACTAAGGGTGCAATTATTATTCTGGGTTCTTAACACATTATGTGTGTCAGAGTTCATGGTGACTTCTGGTTACACTTGATGGTACTGCCTGGCAACTATTAAAAGAGACAAAATTGCCCCTAATAATTTAGAAATACTAGGGGGTTTTCAGGGACAAGTTTGGGAGCAATAACGGAAACAGGAGGGTTGCAAGTTAACCACGTGAGACCCTATCTCAGAATAAAGAGAGATGTGGATAGCTCAGTGGTAGAGCACTTGTCTAGCATGCACACGGCTCTGGGTTCAATCCCCAGTACCATATACACACATTTTTCATGCTTGTTCTTTTTAAATTAATTACATTTATTTGTTGTGTATCTGTGTGTGGGTGCGTATATCATGGCATCCTCAGCTCTGAAGCCTAATACTATTATTTGAATAGATGGTCTCTTGGGGGTTGTTGGGTGCCAGGGGATCGTCATGACTTAGATGTCAGAAATGTTTCACATGGGCTAACTCTGCATTGTCACATCAACTTGAAAAATATATATACAGAGCTTTTTGCCCTCAAAAAAAATCAAAGCATGCACACAGCTTGTCTTAAGAGCCTTTGGCTTCCCATTCTAGTGGAGCTGATGCCAGGCCTGTGCAGCACAGCGGCTGTGGCAGGGAGCTAAATGACACCACAGGGAAATCAGTTGTAATTAAGTGACCTGTAAGTAAAGGTGTGGATGCCTGACAGAGCAGCATGGCTTGGCTGTCTGGGTTGATGATATAGGGCTCTTGGTGGGCACCCCATCTGCTTCCTTCAGCCTTCACTCTACTGGGCAGTGACTCCTCTGGAGTCACAGAGAGCTTGGGGAAAGCTCACATGCATGGATTTCATTGCACCTATCACACTGTCTTTTTTTTTTTTTTTAATCTTGCATGCCAACTGATCCAAAATAGGCAGTTTGGTGTGGGATTTGCTTCCCTGAGCTACTTAATTACTTACCACCGGCATTCACAGAAGTCTTGCTGTGATGCAGTAATCAGAAATGAGCTGAGGACAAGGCATAGTCAGCAATGCATGCTCAAAGCCTAGAATTCTATCCTTAGCACTGACTGCATCAACCAGTCAAGGTGGTGCCTGCCTGTACTCAGCACTGGGAAGGTGGAGACAGGAACATCAGAAATCCAAGGTCAGGCTGAGCTACATGAGACTGTGCCAAAAAAGAGAGGAAAGCCCTAGCTGCATCTGCACATGCCCCTCCCCTGAGTTAGTTCTAACTGCGTAGGGTGGTTCTGTGGGGTCAGAGCTTTGATTTACCTACCCAGATGTCACAAGCCAAATGATGTTGCACAGTTAATTTGTCTCCCTTGATGATTTCTTCTGTTACCTTACTTATTAGGTTCAGTGTCTGGGTTCTGGCAGCCCTGAGAAGCCAGCCTTGGCCACCTCTTAGCAGGCCAGTTAAACAAATGAGTCATAGTGAAAAGCAGAAAAAGAAATTCATTCAGTGTGGCCACATTGAGAAGAGGAATAAATAAAGAGATCACTGGGGCCCCCCAAGTCCATGTTCTAGGGTTCTGATGTGAAATTTAGGTTTAAATAAAGGTCCAAGTTTGGTAGAGAGGTACACACCTTTAATCCCAGCACTCTGGAGGCAGAGGCAGGTGCTCTGTGAGTTCCAGGCCAGCTTGATATATGTAGTAAGTTCTACTAGGCCAGCCGAGGCTACATAGTGAGGCCAGGCCCAAGATATGCTTAACTAAGCAAGACTGGTTGAGATATGGTCCCACCTGTAGACTGGAGTTTCTCTGTCCTCCCGGGCAGCAGCCATTTTTGATAAAATAATCACTCAGAGGCTTAATATTAATTACAAACTGTTTGGTCTATGGCTCAGACTTATTGCTAACTAGCTATTACATCTTAAATTAACCCATTTCTATTAATCTATATATTGCCACATGGTGTTACCACTGGTCTGCTGGCATCTTGCTCCTTGGGTGGCTTGATGGCATCTGCCCCTGACTCTGCCAAAGCAGCTTTATTTATTAACCAATGGGAGCAACAAATATGGGGTTGGGGATTTAGCTCAGTGGTAGAGCGCTTGCTTAGCAAGCAAAAGGCCCTGGGTTCAGTCCTCAGCTCAAAAAAAAAAAAAAATTCACATTATACAGAAAGATCATTCCACAGCACCCACCCATTATCATTCTCTATGAAGGCACAAGACATCCCAAGACCAAATTCTCCACACAAAGGAGATTTGCCCCAGAGGAACAAAGGGCAGGGAATAAGAGACAAAGACAGGAGATAGAGGATGAGGGGGAAGGGGAAAGGGACAAGGAAGAGGGGGAAGGGATGTTTTTCCTGGGTGGGGGTGGCAAAGGACTGCCTCTGAGTAGAGAGTAAACAAACATGGCCCACAGACAAATGGCAGTTTATAAAGGTAAAAGGGAAACTCCATGTTAGGATGAGGTATTAAATTTTGATTGGGCATGTTAAATTAGGGCAGCCAAAGGGGCCTTTTGATTGCTGGACTTCAATACTTTGATAGCTGGACACTGGTGGTCAGCCACATGAGGAGGAAGTAGCCAAATAAGGGAATAGACCTTGGTGACTAGCTTCAGGAATGTAATCTAACAGTCTAGCAAGGCAGAGGGGATGGGGGAAGGGCAAAGCCTGCCAGAGCCATGTTTGCCGAGCTCAAGCTGGCTAGAGTCCCTGCAGTCTAGGCTCCAGTTTTTCCCAAAAGACAGTTCAGTTATCAGAAGGTTCCTCCTGGCTAGCTCCAGACTTCAGTTTCTCCCTTTCCTCAACATGGAATTTCTGGGGAAATCCCAATTTCTTGGAGTGTATAGTCTGATAGCACAGTGTCTCTTTATTTTCATTCCTACCAAGATGGTGACAGTCCCTGTGGTGAAGTGGGGGTGACTGTGCCTTTATCATTAGACTGCTGGATGCTGAGGTGACCGAGTTTAGTGCTTAGACCAGGATGGACTCCATTAGGGTTTCTTTTTGTTCAGCTTTACTTGTCTTTCCATCTGGTCATTAAACTGGTGTTGGCTAAGTGCCTGTTGTGTGCCTGTGCTAGGTAGGGGATCCCTAAGGCCGAGAAGCTTAGTGTTAGGGGCTCAAAACTCATGCCCCAAAGGCCTCCAGAGTGGCGGGAAAGCCCAGCTCCTTGTGTTTGCTTTGCTGACCAGGGAGGCTGTGGGATTTCCCACTTCTCATCAGTTATAAATTAGAACTGAGAGACCAGTTGCCTGTAAGCCTGCTGTGCATTAGAGCAGCGGACAGGCAGAATAGGCACAGGCACCATCTCTGCAGAGGGCTGTGCTGGACCCTGCAGGCGTGGGGTTCTAGTGCACAACCAGACACCGAGGAGTGAGGCTGGAACACATGGAGCCACATGGTGTGTCCTCAGCAGAGCTACTGTCTCCTTATTCTTAATCTAGTTCACCTTTTAAATAATAAATATATCAATAAAATGTGATTAGCATGTAAGGAAGGGCAGATAATCCTAAGGAAAAATAGTTTAGAAGTCCTGGGGATGTAGCTCAGTGGTAGCCCACTTGCCTAGCATGTATAAGGTCCTGACTCAGTCCCTACCATTCACTGCCCCTCCCCACAAAGAACACCTTTGTGAAGACCACAGCACCCTAGTCCCTACTTTTTAAATTTTTCTATTCCTATTATTATTTTGAACAAGCAGTTTTGACTGAAAATAGATAAAAAATAATATTTTTATTATTTTAATTTGAGACAGTTTTCTCTATTATGTTGGTCTGGCTGTCCTGGAACTAGGCTGGCCTCAAACTCAGAGATTCACCTGCCTCTGCCTCCCAAGTACTGGGATTAAAGACATGTGCCACCATGTCCCGCAGATAAAAATACTATTTGAGCAGGGCGGTGGCGCACGCCTTTAATCCCAACACTCTGGGAGGCAGAGGCAGGTGGATCTCTATGAGTTCGAGGCCAGCCTGGCCTACAAAGAGAGTTCCAGGAGAGGCACCAAAACTACACAGAGAAACCCTATCTCAAAAAAGCAAAACAACAACAACAACAAAAAACTATTTGAAGAATCTTAAATTATTTTTCTACTATCCTTAATGTGTTTTCTGGCAAATCTTTATGGGGTCTCTGTAGCCTAGGCTAGCCTTGGAATTCGGCTGAGGATAACCCTGAACTTCTGGTCATCCTACCACCATTGCCCACAGTGCTGGCTTCCCAGATTTACATCCCACGCCAGTGTTAGGCAGTGCTGAGGAGCCAACCGCAGGCTTCTTGCATACTAAACAAGTGCTCTCTCAATTGAGCCTCATTCCCAGATAATTTTCTTTTCTAGTTTTAGGCTGCAATATAATTTATTATTTATGATGTTAATTAGGTTAAGATTATCCTTCATTGTATTCAATATAGAATACTTTGTTAGTACTTTTTTCACAAATCCAAAGTAGTCAAGATTCTTTATTTTTTAAATGTAATTTTTCAGTTTATGTGTAATGTGTGTATATTTGTTTGATGTTTCCATATGCATGTGGCTACCCTTGGAGGCCAGAAGAGGACACTGGATCCCCTGGAACTGGGGTTGCAGATGGTTGTGTGCCACCTGATGTGGGTGCTGGGAACCAAACTCAGTTTCTCTGCAAGAGCAGTACAGCTTTTAACTGCTGAGCTGTCTCTCCAGCCTCTGAGATTCTTTCTTAAGCTAGTCTCACCTCCTGCTCCTTGACATTATAAAATACAGTTTACATACAGTCAAATGTATGAGTGTTTTCAGGGTTACACTCATGAGCCACTGCAGTCAACTTTCCCTCTTGGGGATCCCTTTCCACTTGCCCCACATCCACCTGTGGTAACTGTCGATTTCTGTCCCTGTGGGCCAGTTTTACCTGTGGTTGAACTTTGTGTGTACAGAGTCCTGAAGTGTGAGCTTCTCTGTGCTTGAGGTTAGAGATGTGGGTGTTGGTCTGAGCATTATGCACTTGCTCTTCGGTTGTTACTGGAGTGGTGTTCCATTGGAGGAGTCCCTGCTATCGTACAGATGGTCTCTGGATTGCTTCTAGTTGTTGTCGAAGCTGCTGTGAATATTTGTGTACCTGTTCTTTTGTAGACACTTGGAACTTCTCTTGAGAGTTTACATAGAGATAGAGTGGCAAGGTCAAAAGGAGAATTAAATAACTTGCAGGAGACTGCTAAACATTTCCAGTGAGGTCCTGTGTATCTGTGTGTACACATGAGTACAGGTGAGCATGCAGGTGTGT
>CABHPP010117052.1:0-13303 GCA_902168425.1 Peromyscus attwateri
GTAGTCATAAAAACTCAGTCTCTACTTAGGGCCTTTTGAATATTTAAGGAACGAAATTTGTATTTTTTCAATGCAAGTATTAAGAGCTGAATATGTATCACTGTTACAGGATGACAGATTTCACTCATATGCCAGACTTCGGACAGAATACACTCCCTCTAGTTGTTTTTGAACTTCTGGGTCAGCAGGTCACAAGTGATCTGCTAAAGGTGTAAGCCCAAATGCCAGCTGAATGACCTCACACTGCTCAGAAGGAATACGGCGGCACTACTGCCGGACACAGGTCAGGAAGCAGTGGTGCTCCGGGTGGCAGTGAAGGGGTGCTCCAGGGGGCAGGGAAGCAGTTCTCTGGGTGGCAGGGAAGGAGTCGAGACAGGGAGAGCAGGAGCCTGTCTGCTGTCAAGCTGCTTGCTGCCTACCTGTGAAGCCACAACAGACCTCCCAACAGTATAGCATCCCTGTGCCAGACGAGACACACGAGTCACCATCCAAAGTCTCACCAGGACACGAGTGCCCCAAAAGGCAGTTTGGCTTATCCCGAGGCAGCTCCATCCCCCAAAGCCCTCAAACTAAATTTCACATCCTTTCCAATCTCTTAAGCAATTTAAAATACTACTTCAAAGTCTATTCAACAGAAAACAGATTCTAGAACAAGATGTCTTAGTTTAGATCTCTGTCTCTACCATTCTGATTGCCATGCTCCTGATAATGTACTTCTCGGGAAGCTGGCCCACTTACAGGACAGCCAGGCTGTTAGTAACGGGGATTTTATGCTCTATCTTGGGTCACTTCCATTAGCTTTCTAGACTAGGTTTGACTCTGTGACTTCATGAAAATTTGTCTTTTAATGCTTCTCTGGGCACCTGTAAAAGCAAATAATTTAGTGAGTTACAAATCAACCAAATGTCCGTTTTCAGCCATTTAAAATGACTGTAGGCCCAGAAAATAAACTCTGGAGATCAGAAAGGCTGTATTTTCAATGGACTTAATGAGAATGTACTGCAAATTCTAGACACTCGTCATTTCTGGTAAAAACTGTTCCTTAATTTGATTAAAAAAAAAAAACCCAGAAAACTTCAGGTTTACTTGAAGTTACACTCCCTAAAATCTGTCCATTTAAAAAAATCTCCTTCTATAAGTGACTTGAATTCCCTAACAAATATTTCAAACTAGCACCCTGAAACTGACTTTACTATGAAAAAAAAAAATGAACTTTAACACTGCATTTGGACAGGTTTGGTTAAGCACGGAATTCTCTCTTCTCTGGAGAGAACAGGAGCCATTGCTGGTAGTGGTGATGGGATCCACACAGACACAGAGACTGGTGTGCACTTTCTGTACGCCGCACACCACTGGCTTTACAGCTGAGTCCTTTACCACGATACTCATTATTTCCCAAAAAAATCAGATGGGAAGAGAGTGGTATTTTTCAGTTATGAGCTTGGAACCATTAAAGAAAAGGTGTTCCCACTTCTCATGGGGGAGGGTGTTCATTTATTTTTATTGTTTTTCCTTCTGAGAGCAATGAGAAAAGACCTTACTGTTAATATCTTTGAAATAGTTAATAGTTTCATAAAATAACAATAAAATAAAAAATAAAAATATTTTCCAAATTAGCTATGTCTTCCATTTTAAACCTAATGTTCCCTTTGTCTTTTATTTGCTTTTGAGAACAGATTCAACCACCAAACAATTTCTGGAGTCATAAAGTATTATTTTCTTTAGCATCATTGCAATGACCAGAGCCAAAGAAAACTCCTTGGAAAAATCTCTGTCCTTTTCTGAGCATTCTCTTACCCTACCCCCTCATTTTTAGTTATATCTTCATTAATTTCCCCCCAAAGCTGTATTTTTATATTCCGATTATTTTAAAATCTTCTGTTAGAGAACAGAAGGAAAGGCGAAGGAATTCAGAACCTGGTCACTATCATATCCCTTACTTTTGCCCCCTCCCAGACACTAAAGCTCCCTACTAAGATCTTTTTGTAGATTTTTTTTTTTTTTTTGAGACAGGGTTTCTCTGTAACTTGCTCCATAGACCAGGCCGGCCTTGAACTAAACAGAGATCCGCTTGCCTCTGCTTCCGGAGCATTAAAGGCATGTGCACCACCACCACCTGGGTTTGTTTATATACTTACTGCAATAATTTTCATTATGTATTCTAGTATTTAAAATCTACTTTCATGACCAGTCATGGTGTTGTACTCCTTTAGTCCCAGTACTCAGAGAGGCAGATGCAGGCAGATGATTTGTGAGTTCAAAGTTAGCCTGGCCTACACAGTGAGTTCCAGGTCAGTCAGGGATACACAGTGAGACCCTGTCTTTAAAAACAAAAACAAACTTGGGAGGCAGAGACAGGAGGATCTCTGTTTGAGGCCAGCCTGGTCTACAGAGCGAGTTCCAAGACAGCCAGGCCTACACAGAGAAACCCTGTCTCGAAAAGCCAAAAAAAAAAAGTAATCTGGCTTCTAGTTAGAATATAAGATTTTTAGGAGTGGATACCGTAACGTACACATTATTTGTCAAATGAATGAAAAGATTTGGACTTTTGAAAGTGTTCATTGTTAAGATGAAGCATACACCTCCTCCAAACTGGTGGGCAGTAATAATTCATTAAGCAGGAAACGCTATGCAATACGACAGAGCATCGAAGGTAACCGAAGTATTAGTGAATGAATACTCAAGCAGATTACGCAAAGGATATGACAAAGGCTGGGAATAATATACCTAAAAGTACAATTTGAGGGAGATTTTACGTAAGACTGCTGTTTTCTAGTTCTATACCACCTCTGTAATTATAGAGTACTATGCACTAGAAACTAACCCGAAATAACTAATCCAGTAAATCTAAAATAAACTTTCTTGGTGCTAGTAAATTATATGGGCTTTGCTTTCAAGAAACGAATGAACGAACTGGGCTGAGCTGGGTAACGCAAGCAAAGATGACGGTACCAGGTGCCAGGTTTCGGCCGTGAGGGACAACAGCACAGAGCCTAGCTTCTGGAAAGAGATCCCACAAGAGGACGTGTGGTGTTGATGTGTCATCCAGGCTGATGGGAAAGGCCATTTAACTAGACCTAAGACGCTGTGAAAAGACACTGGGAAAAATTAACCAGCACACACCCAGCAAACGCACAGCCGACTGGATGAGGCAGGCTCCCGTGAGACAAAGTGGACCAACTCCAGGGACCTGGACACGCCCACACAAGGAAGGTCGCCACCAGGGGTTCTGACTTCTCAAGGGAAAGCATAAAATACAATTTTTAAAATGTCAAATTTCCCAAGTTTTAAATGTCAAATTTCCCAAGTTTTAAATGTTGGCAAATAAACGTGTTAAAAGCTAAATTACGTCTGCCGCCAATCTTGCTGGTGGGCCTCGGGCACACACCTTTGGTCTGGCATGAAAAATGCCCATGCTAAGAAATCTGGATAGCATCCTACAGTCCCTGACAGAAGAGACTTAACCATGGAAAATACCGCACTGCAGAATCATTTCACACTGGCCTGGTGTATTTTTCTACAACATGTCCATTATAATCATTTAACCAACTGTAGAGTGAGTTGCAGGCTTCAGCTGAAAAAACATGCAAAAAGATAGTACAAAAGTGGTGACAGAGCAGTGCTTAAGAATGTTGACATTAGATGCCTAAACCACAGTCCACTGTAAACAGGTTCTAATCAGTGGTGCTCCACTATTCAAAAAACGTGTGCCATAACCCACTGCCAACGAAGTCTTTGCCCTTTCCAGCATTTCTGCACAATCAGGGACTTTCAAAAGAATCCTTTATTAACAACAATAGTCAGATACGGGTAACAAAGTCTTAATTCTCCCAATCACTTATAAGCTTTTAACGCTCTAAGACAATCCTTGTGCATTCAAAGCTTAAGTGTTCAGGTTTTAATACGCTTAGAGAAAGAGAATTAGTATCAGAGAATTGTTTATTCATTCTGATAACAGTATTACATAAAATTAACATTATAATCCAAAGGTAATTCCAGGAAGGGAAAATTCTTGGTGCCCAGTTATAATATAAAACATGGAATTACAACAATTGCTTAATCACAAGCTGAGATATAATGATCATGATGAAAACCATTAATAAAGGATAGAGCAAAACACTAAAGAGAATTTTATTATTTGTCATGACTCTTGAGAATCCCTAATCTTCATCCACTCTGTGAACGAGGACTTCCAGAGTAGGTCCTGTGCATAGTCTGGACACCCCAAACCTATGGCTATTTCAGAAAACGCCACCTCAAAGCACACATCTCTTTTCCTATAAAAGAATTCATATATTGAATTCAAGAAGAGGCCATTGGACGGATAAAATAAAGACTCACGCAAAGTGCTTTCAGGATACAGTTTTTAGCCAAAGACATTCAACTGGCAACTTCAAAACTGCACCAGAATAGTTTCCTTACTTCAAAATAAGTAGACTACACACAATCTGAATACCAGAGTCTTAGCAACAATAACTGGGGGGCAGGGGTGGGGCTTAAAGATACCCAACTCCTGTCAGAGCTCACTGAAGCCCTCACGTCTCCCAACAATCCCATTTCCGAACTACTGTCCCATATTAAAATATACACACAACCAATACTAAATGTTTAGAAGTGTCAGAACTACACACGGTTATCTTTCATAAACTTTTCATTCTCCTGTGATCCTCTCCAACTGGGTTTTCGTCCTTACTCTGCTATTGCCACAGCTTTTGCCTTGGTCTAGAGTGATTCCAGGAGTCCAAAGAATGACTCTCCAACCTTACCCCGCTTGACCTCGAGCAACACGTGACACCACCACTCACTCACTCTCTCCTCTTGGAGACTTTTACTTGACTTCAGGGACATGCCCTGCTATCCTTCTGGTAGCTCATTCTAAATTCAAGTCTGTTGATAAAGCATCCCGGAATTAAGCTTGCCCAGCACCACAGTCAGAAAAACAACTCTGCCCATGGTGTGGACAACGGTGTCAGTGACAATATCAAATACTCAAGGAAGGGCCCACTCCGTTGGAAATGTGTACGTTCCTTGGCGTAGGATCCTCCCTTGGACTGTGGGTTTCTTCTCTATCAACCATGAAAACTTATCTGCCCCCATGGCTTTGTTCAGTGGCCTCTCTCTGTCCCCACAAGTTATCTCATGCACATTCTGTTGGCACCTTCCAAACTCTGGACCCTTTCCCTGGACTCCAGATTCCACAGCCAACCTCGCTCCTCCTCAGCTTCTCCACTTGGAAGTCAGTCAAAACAGCTTCTGGGAACCCTGCCCATCTCAGTCACCATCGCTGGGACAATGAAGCAAAATGCTCTGGTGTTGCCCTGATAGCCTGGTCTTCGGGCTGAGATGGTCAGAAGATGCTGTGTCTTACAGACTTCTTCCCACCTCCTTTCTGGCACCTGCCAGGCGGGATTCCTGACAACGGCTGCTAACTGGCATCTCCATTTCCACCTTTGACCACTCCTGCATTTTCCCCACAACAGCCAGTAATTCCATCAAGACACACATCAGAGCACCGTGCCCCCCGCCTCCTATAACCTGCATGGCTCCCCACTTCACTCAGTAAAAACCAAAGTTCTTCTAAGGGCCCAGGCTGGCCCTACCTGACGAGTCACCAAAGTGCTCTGACACATTCCACCTGAGCCTTCACCAGCCCTCGGCTGGAATGTTCTTTTCAGAACGTCTGCACGGCTCCTTCGAGTTACCTTCTCAATGCGGCCTATCTAAATTGCACTGCAGATAATCTTTTTTTTTTTTTAACTGTGATGTAAAATTGATATATAGTAAGTTAAATCATGTTTCAAGCTTTGACTTTTGATACTTCCTGGGCTGGCCACATGCAGAACAACTTTCTCTCCTGACGCTGGAGCAGTGCAGCAGATCACAGCTCACACTCCCCAGCACTGTGCGGCTAAGCTCTGCTGTTCGGTAGCACACTTTCAACTCCCAGCATCCTCAGCTTACCATGAACATATCCGACACAAGCCCAACAGCAGTCTGTACCCCAAGCTCCCTGGACTAGCATTTCTTCTGACCTCCTTTTGTTTCATACTTATGACCTTCTAAACACATAAAATGTATTTTCTTCTTGGTCGTCTCTTAATCGACTACAAGAACCACGGAGACTATGCTCACTTACATGCCTCTGGGGCCGACAACACAACCTGGCCCATGCCGGCTGTATGTTATGTTAAATGAACGGAACTGAAACACAGAGTCATTCCAATGTCTTAGTTTTCTTCTAATACTTGAGTCTTTTTCCAGAAGCCCAGGAAAGTTCCTGAAGATGGAGCTCATCCTGGCTTCCCACCTAGCACAGGCTCAGCACCCAAAGCTGGGGCTAGATCTGGTACACTTGGCCACCATCACCTGTTTCCTAATAACTGAGGTTCCACTTAACACCTACCTACAAACATCTAATCCCTTTCCCTGTACATGTATTTCATTGGCCAGGCAGACATGAGATCCTTCGGCAGGAGCTGCAGGAACTACTTAGCACAGCTCTGAACACTCCATAGAGACACGGAACCTGTTTTCTGCCGGGCCTAGTGTACACTTTTAAAGGGTTCAGTCTACTCCAGTCTGGGGTTTTCAGAGTGCAGAGGCAGGGACAGGTCATGTGAGGTAGCATCCCCTCTTCCAGGAACAGATCAGAATGATACAGCACGACTCATCCCGGCCTAGAGCTGAGCTAGTAATTATGCTGTTTAGATGTAAATGTATCTTCCCAATGTGCTTAAGCTAAGTTCCTTTTTGTTTAAATGCTCCCTCTGAAACTTTCAGACTATTAATTTCCTCTGAATGAATGCTTTTAAATCTTAAAACTCTGGGCCCAATAACAGAAAGTCATTAAGGGTTTGACTCACAGTATATAAACTGGGCTGATGGGGAGGGGCCGAGGGATAAACAACTGCCTCGTACCAGTTAACAGGGGCTTTCTTTGAAAGGGCTCATGGGAAATTCTGCAGGGTCTATGAGCAGAAAGCAGGGTCCTCTGCCACTCTTAAGTTTGAAAGTACTTTACCCAATATATTAATGACAGAGAATATTTTTAATATGCAGATTTATTTTTTGGTATCTGTAAAAAGAAAGAAAATAAAAAAACAATTAGAAGAGAACTTGGAAAACTTCCTCCCATGAATGATCAATCAGTAGGAAAGAACAGCTGTTCTTCCTGTAGCAACAAACTGCCCAATATTTGAACAGCAATCGGTTTTGTTGCCTGCTTTTCCTGAGAGGAAAATCCAATGAACTAGTTGTCAACAAAGGCGACCTCTGAGAAGTCCATTAATCTTTCTATACATAGTTTCCTCTTCAGCGACAATGGCTGGAACCACCTGACTGCTTGCTGTGTAGACACCAGGCCAGCTGTTCTGCATGTCCCATTTCACCTCGTGATCACAGGAACTCTATGGGGGCAATTCATACCATCACCCATCCGTTTATAGGAGGGAAGGACATGCAAAGCCCAAGTCATTGCTCCAGGTACCCAAGGAGAACAGCAGAGTCTGAGTGCCGGGGAGTGACTTCAAAGCTACCCGGTGGAATCTGGGTCAGCATACTAGAGTCACTGCTCATGATGACCGCCACGGTGTGGCGTTCGCCTAAGTGCCTATCAGCAGATGAATGGATGGAGAAAAATTGTGTGTGTGTGTGTGTGTGTGTGTGTGTGTGTGTGTGTGTGTGTGTTTTATCCAATCAAAAAGTGTATCATTTGCAGGAAAATAGAAGGAATTTGGACATCACCAAATTAAGTGAAATAAACCAAACTCAGAAAGACTCATACATTTTCTCTAATATGTGGTTTCTAGATCTCATACACATATATGAAATCATTCCTATGCAAGTGTATATGTGTGTGGCATGAAAACAGAGGCAAGAACAGCTGGATAAAGGAAGGACGTGAAGGGGGAGGGGTAAATACAGCCAAATCACACGGTACACTTGAATGGGAACATCTTATGAGACCTATCACTGTGTACAATGAATATATGCCAACTTAAAAAAAGACAAACGGAAGTCCACATCTGACCACCTCACGTCCCCGCTTCTCCTCTAGACAGCCCTCAAACTGTAATGGTCATTCCTTTTGTAATTTCACCAAGCAACATGTCAGGGTTGAAGATCTTTGGTCAGCATCTCTGAACATTTTTCCAAGATTATACATGACAAATTTTTTTCTGTTGAAGGTAGTGCCTCATTCCAACAGGGCTGATGATGACACACTCTTACTTAAAATGTCTGTAATTCTACCATCCACTACCACCTTTTTAATGAGCCTGAACTGAAATGGTAAGCCTCGTCTGGAACCAGGAAAATGTCCTCTATTCTTCAGGGAGACATGAGAGAGAGAAAGCATCTGCATCCTTTGCAGGCTCTTGGTGTTATCCATTGGGTCTCTCAGTGAGATCACAATCCCAGGCTTCTTCGTAAGTGCTTCCTGGGACAGGCCACAGCACTCAGCGTCAGAGCGTCACTGCTGTTCTTGGTGAAGACCGGCTGTTTGTGAGGATGCTTACTTGCTGGGGGAAAAGATGCGGGGGTGGGGTGGGGTGGGGGTGGGGGGGTGGGGGACTGCAGAGAGGGAGAAAGCAGAAATAGAAGGATCCAAACGGCGAACCTTCTTTAGAGACAGGATCTTCTGAAGTTAGAGTCCATCTTAGACCACTTGGGACCAATAAGACAACAAATCAACAGGGTCCGAGATACCCACTCAGCTGCTTGCAGCCCAATATACCACTGGCCAGCCTAGACAGGAGGAAGAGGATATGGGGAAGGGGGAAAGAGAAATCCCAATAGCTCAGTGTGGAGGGTTCAGGGGTGGGGGGTGGGGGTCAACGGACATAGCCAGACGAACAGAGATCCCGCCTTACTACAGATCCAATCCGACAGGTTGGAGGGTACGTGTGTGTGTGTGTGTGTGTGTGTGTGTGTGTGTGTGTGTGTGTACACGGACACAACTGGACAGAAAGAGATCCTACCTTACTACAGATCCATTCCGACAGGTTGGCTATCTGCGCAGAGCCACACAGCACCGTGGGGGTGAATCAGAAAATGACATCCACCCTCTAAAACCTGAGCCTCCAGGCAGACTAGCATGAGAAGTACTGGGTTCCAACCCTGTGTTCTCCCCTGCAGGGCAAAATCTGCACCGCTCTGGACAGCAGCCCCATCTGTCTTGGCTGCTGGCTGGACTTCACTGGGTCCCGAGACGCTCCCACTGTGGCATGGTCATTAGGTGAGACGTGGTGTGAGTCATTCTACCTCTAAAAGTGATGGGTTAGCCAATGTCACCTAGGGCCCCTTTCACTACTTCAAGGCTTAGCTGAAGTCGGGCACTGTTTAGCTGATACACTTCAAACTGTGTCCCATAAAGCTTGAGTTCCCTGTTGTGTCTTCAGTGTTTTTGTTGATACCGCCTTGTTAAAAATCATTTCATATCCTATTTCTGAAGTTATTTGTGTTGCTTTTAATCTTAAGATTATACTCTCAATTCTGAAGTACTCATTTTTTTTGAGTCATCAAAACAGTCAACTGTCTGTTAACAGAATGGAGAAATTGGATGTATTAATTAGTGGAAATAAAAGAAAAAGAATCACCACTATCTACATCAATTTCTATGTATTATGTGACGTTGTTGGGCTAACCACCCAATCCCCAAAAGGAAAATAGCCAAGAAAACCAAGCAACTTACATTTGATTGCATTTAGATGAAATCTAAGAACAGATTAAACTAGCCTATTACATAAGAAGTCAGAATAATGGTTCTCCTTAGACCAGATTGCTTTGTGCTAGATGATTCTGAGTTGTGCATTTCTCTGGTTATATATATAATAAGTGAGCAACAGATTCAAAGAGATAAAGCAACAAGGACTAAAAGGTGTGAAAGAAAGTCAGCCAGCCACTCAAAGAGTACAGCACATGCTGTTTCCTGTGGGGAGAATATTAATTACATTGCATTCAATGTGACCAGAGAGCCAGCTCCCGAGTTAGGTTCACTAGGAGAAGACTTTCTCTCTCACATGAGACCGTGGCTGTATGCTAATATAAAACACCGCTTTATATAAAGCATGAAAACGTTGGAAAACATCTGAAGGCACTCCAGGGTAATCCACTCAGGATACTGTGTATCTAAGTTGACGCTTTTGATCAGAATCTCGTTCTAGGAGCACATTAATACAATCTCCCGGGTAGTCTGCATCTCTTCCCAGTTTCTTACTGTTTGAACTCTGCCTCCATGGCCATACAGGTGGGAAAGGAAAAGTGAGAAAATGCCAAGCTAGAGACAATGACAAGGAAGCCCCACGTAAACACTGCCTTCTCCTTAGGACTACACTTGGTTCATCTGTCAATGTTTCAACACAGCCAGCTGTTAGATCAGTTATTTCCTCCCCCCTTCTCCGTGTTCTGTAATCTCTTTGATCAATATGATATATTGCAGGATGGTGCCACTTGATGCATCTAAAGAGTGACCATATACAAACCTGCACTAGAAGTAATTACACCATTAAATCATGAAAGACAATGAGATGTACAGAGTGCCCGCCTCTACCCCAAACTTTCTAACAATGTCGGCCACTACCGCTAAGAACCCTTTGGTCCCACAGTTTTTAATTAAGCATGTATTAATAGCTTTCCCAAATGGTAGAGACCAATTAAATATCTGTATAATCATTAGTATTCATACACAAAAAATTTTCCATTCTTTAAAACCGGAAGTGACTGGGTAGAGGTGAGCAATAATGGCATTTGGTTCCTACACATTACTTAACAGCAAACTAGTGAATCAACAGGAAGGGAGGCAAGGTTTCCAGGACAACAATCAATCGGCAGCCAGTCCCATCCCAGGCTGTATACAGACCCTAGGCATGGCAATTCCAAATCTGTCCTTTGTGCAGCTAAGAGAGCCATTATTCTTTTCATTTCTACTTTCAAATCGGAAGTTCTCCCTACTTCAATGCTGATTTTCACGACTTATCCTTCTAAGTTTTAGTTCTCCGTACAACCCAGTGCTCAGTACTCTGCTGTCTCGTTCCTCTCAAATTATCCCTTTAACTTGTTTCTGCTTATTTACATAGGTCAGCAAGCCCTCTCAACGATCCCCTCCCCATGGAAGTTTAGCCACTAAGGCTGTACTGCCACTCCTTCCCACTTAGCTTTGGAGAAGATACAGTTTCACTAAAACTTCACTACTCATAAAACTACTTCACAGAGCTGCACAGTGGTAGCACACGCCCTAAATCCCAATACTCAGGAGGCAGAGGCAGGCAGATCTCTGAGTTTGACGAGGTCAGCCTGGTTTACAGAGGGAGTTCCAGGATAGCCAGGGCTACACATAGAAACCCTGTCTAGAAAAAAACCCAAAACAAAACCAAAACCCAAAACAAAACCCATGCATAAAAAACAAAAATGAAACTCCATCACAGACATCTCCTGTTTTGTACACAACCAGAACATAGCAAAGTTACAAAATGGGTAATTACACATACAAAATAGTCAATAGAAAAGCCCAGTGTGGTGGCGCACGCCTTTAATTCCAGCATCCCAGCGCTACCAGGCAGAGACGGGTGGATCTCTGTGAGTTTGAGGCCAGCCTGGGCTACACAGGACAGCCAGAGCTACCTAGTATGACCCTGTCAAAACAAAACAAAACCAACAACAAAAAAATCTGTCTCAGGTTTTATTTAAAAACAAAGACCCCATAGTCATACAAAGACTCCTAAAACCCAAGGTTGGAAATGTGCATCAGAGTCCTTTTAACACAGGTGTAAGTTAGGAGTCTGGGCAGGTGGTGGTAGCGCACACCTTTTATCCCAGCACTCAGGAGGCAGAGGCAAGCGGATCTCTGAGAGTTCCAGGACAGCCAGAGTTGTTACACAGAGAAACTCTGCCTGGAAAAACAAACAGATCAATCTTCTTTTCTAAACTACTTGTTCAGACTAAGAAGGGGACAGAGGGTTGAGGCTAGTCAAACAAGAACCAAACACACATGAAACCACAAACTCTTACAGCTGGATTCCATTGAAGACTGTAAACACCTGAAACATTTTTTTTTTTCCTGTTAAAGAAAAGCTGGACTCGGATAACTAATGAGAAACTCTTGAGGGCTAGTCATCTAAATGCTCTCTACCTCCTGTTTTGACACCAAGGAACAGACTGCATGTACTGCGTTGGGGCACTGGGAGGCTGCTATGCGAATAACAAGCTCTCTCTCTGCAGACGTGCAGAGAGCTTTCTATTTGAGAAGATTTAAAATAACATTAAAGTGACTCTGGAGAAAGCCCATGAAATTCGGTCCTCAATTCAGAAACGGGCCTATGGGATAATTTGCGGATGCCATCTGGGAGCCAGGCAGTCTCATCAACAAAAGGGAAACTTGTTGAGATCATCCAAATCTAAAATTCACATACATTTTTACATCTGGACTGAATTAATCTTTTCTTGGTACTGGCTTTCATGTAATAAAATAATTGTTTGCAGGTTTCATTAAAAAAAAAAAAAAACCCACAGCTTTAGAAATCAAAATGTATAACATCCAAGCTGAAAACTACAAAGAATTCCTTTATCAGAGAGTTCGCTGCGAGACAGGAGTCATTTACACACAACTCTTAAACCTGACAGCTCAGTCAAAAACAATTCTATTTGAAACTTGCATTCCAAGCAACTGCCACAAAAGACTACACAGCCCATTATGTCATAAGTTCTGAAAGCCAAAAGCTCTATAAGCATAGTTAAATGTGGAATGGCCTACAACAGCCCCCAATTCAGCCAGCCCAGCTGAATGACAGATTTTAAAAAAACCTATAGCACACTGGCATGTTGCCTTTAAAAGCAAGGCCTCATGCCTGCCCAGGTTGCTTTCAGGCATTTTCCTGTAAAGCCAGGGGCATCTTAAATCTACATGCTCAAATTGTGTACTTGAAGCTGGTGTCTTAGCCCCAAAAAAGGAAGGGATGAAGAAGACAAAAGATTTTCCTGTGTCAAAATGTTTTGAGCCCTGCCGGAACTGCCCAGTACTGTGACCCATCAGCGTCTAATCGCAGGTATTCTGCAAGCAACTCAAAACTGTTGGGGGGAATGAATTCTTATGTCAGTCCACTTTCTGGAGAAAATATCCTGCAGATAACTTGATGTGGGATATGCCCCGGGGAACCTCCATCTAATTAATAATCCTACCAAAGGTCTACTTTACTAAGAAATACGAAGTCAGTATGTTTACAAACATATCCCCCCCCCCAAAAAAAGCCACCCCACATTTCAATGTCAACTGCCTTCAATTGTGGAGTATTCTCATTTTTAAGGTAAA
>CABHPP010117053.1:0-46313 GCA_902168425.1 Peromyscus attwateri
AAAAAATTCTGGTCACACACATAGCTTTAAAGAGAAAACTAGTCCTTCTTTTTCAAGAAGAATAATATATATTCTTTTTTATTCTTATCTCATTTTTACATACTGACCACAATTACCTCTCCCTCCTCTTCCCCCAGTCTACACTCCCCATCTCCCCTCTCCCTAACATCCACACCCTACCTCCCTGTCTGGCTCCCCTCAGAAAAAAGTAGACCTCCCAGAGACATCAAGGAAACTTGGCATAACAAGTTACAACAAGGCCAGGCACATACCATCACATCAAGGCTGGAAGAGAGAACCCAGTAGGAGGAAAAGGGCCCCACATGTAGGCAAAAGAGGCAGAGACAACCTCTGCTCCCAGTGTTGGGAATCCCACAAGAACACCAAGCTTCTCAGCCATAACATATATACAGAGAACATAGGTCAGACCCTACAGCCTCCAGGATCTCTGCAAGCCCCTAAGAGTTCAGGTCAATTGATTCTGTGGGCCATGTTCTCATAGTATCCGTGACCCCTCTGGTTCTTCTGTTCCATTCTCCCTCTCCTCCACAGGATTCCATAAGCTCTGCCTAATGTTTGGCTGTGAGACTCTGCATCTTCTTCAATCAGTTTCTGGATGAAGTCTTTCTAGTTTCTTTGATGAAGATGCTACCGGGCTCTGGTCCCAGAATACTCTACAGGCAGGACAAACTGTAGATCGAAGGTTTCGTGGCCGGGTTGGTGTCCTACTCCCTCCACTTGGCCTTTCCTGGTTACAGAAGATGGCTGGTCAGGCTCCATGTCCCCCATTACTAGGAGCCTTTGCTAGGGTTAATCTCATAAATCCCATGGAGTTTCCATTGCACTACGTTTCTACTTCATCCAGTAAATGCCCTCCAATTTTAGTCATTTCTCCCAGTATTTTCTCCCTCCCTTCTCCCTAACCTGATCCCTGCTGTTCCTAACCCCGAACACCACCCAACTCTGGTCCATCCACGAAATCTGTTCTATTTCCCCTTCTCAGGAAGATTCTTTCCTACCCCGAGAAGCCCTCCTTTTTGCTTAGCCTCTCTGTGTCTGTGAACTCTAGTATGATTATCTTTTACTTTACAACTAATATCCACATACAAGTGAGTGCATACTGTGTTTGTCTTTCTGGGTCTGGGATACCGCACTTGAGATCATTTTTTTTTCTACTTTCATCCTTTTGTCTACAAATTTCCTGATGTCATTGTTTGTAACAGCTGAGTACTTCTCGGTTGTATAAATGAACAACTTTTTCTTTATCCATTCTTCAGTGGAGGAAACAACATAGGTTGTTTACAGTTTCTGGCTACTATAAGTAAAGCTGATATAAACATAGTTGAAAAAGTGTTGTGATATGATTGAACAACCCTTAGTTATATGCCCAAGAGTGGTATCACTGGGTATTGGTTGTAGTATTAAGGCAACTCCACGTAGTTAAAACGGAGGTTTATTTTGTGGGGTAACTTACAAGTAAAGGGATAGGTTACAGGGTCAGGGAAAGGTGTAGTGCAGTCCAGCGGTGTTCTCTGGAGAACTCTGCTCGATCTACCTCTGGCATCCAGGATCCAGGAACCAAGAGAGCTGGCACATCCTGATCTCAGGTCTTAAGGGCTCCTGTCTCGGCCCCACCTTGTAGGTGTGACAGTTATTGAAGCCTCAGTGGGGGTAGTACTTCCAGGTCAAAGCTGGAACAGCTACCCACTACAACTGGGTCTTGAGGTAGATTGATTCCTAATTTTCTAACAAGTCGCCATATTGATTTCCAAAGTGTCTGTACAAGTTTACACTCCTACCAGTAATAGAGGAGTGCTCCTCTTGCTCCATATCCTTGCCAGTATGAGCTGTCACCTCAGTTTTTAATCTTAGCCATTATGACAGGTATAGGATGGAATTTCAAAGTCATTTTGATTTGTATTTCCCTGATGGCTAAAGATATTGAACATTTCTTTAAGTGTTTCTCAGCCATTTTGGTACCCTCTATTGAGAATTCTCTGTTTAGATCTGTACAACATTTTTAAATTGGATTATTTAGTTTGTTGATGCCTAGTTTCTTGAGTTCTTTATATATTTTGAATATTGGCCCTCTGTCAGATGTGGAATTGATGAAAATGTTTTCCCATTCTGTGGGCTGCCTTTCAGTCTCTGAAAGGCTTCTGCAAAGGAAAGGATATTGTCAATAGCTGATATAAACATAGTTGAAAAAGTGTCCTTGTGGTATGATTGAGCATCCCTTGGTTATACGCCCAAGAGTGGTATCACTGGGCTAAAATCTTATTCATTAAATTTTCTCACTCTGCTATATTAAAGTTCAGTATTGTGTGTGTGACACTGAGTAGATAATTTTCCATATTTGGTTTTTAACATTACACATATTTGGTTTTTAACATTACACCTGGTCTTTCAGTGAGTTGTGAAAATCTTTATTAAAAGCTCAAACTTGATCATGGGCGATAAACATTATTAGTTGCTTTTTTTTTTTAAGAGATTGTATATGTTCATTCATTTTGAGGAAATGTCTGCTTTGCACCTGAATTAGAGCCCATCCACTGTTTTTAAGTGAAAATATTTTATAACACAAGATTTTTGATGGAAATTATAGAAAATATTCCAGTGCTTTTCATTGAGGCATCATGGTAATTTATCAAGCAGCAAAGGCATCTTTTCTATGCATTCCCTTTCAGCCCACAGAATACTAAGAAGGCATGAACTCAGCAGTTGATATTTAATAAATCAATAGTCTTTACTGTTCTATCAAGGGCATTGCTGAGTACAACCGGCTGTGCTTTCTCTGTGTTGTCGAGTGATAAACAACACAGGCTCCTAAAAACTCGGAGTTTATGTTGATTCACTCTGAAAAGCAAACAGTTTTAATCACATATGCTATTACATCCTCAGTATAAATGCCATTACTTTGAAAAAAGTCCAAGAATCCTTTGATACTAAACCTCTAAATATTTTAAAGAAATCTCTGAGTTCCACATAGCATAGCTTGTGATCTTATTACATTTAAAGACTCACATCTTCCTCCTTAATTCATTTGCATCCATTTAAACAAAGCTTGGTTAAAACTGACAGATACTCAATAAATCTTACTCTTTCTCAGTTGGGTACACAAAATTATATTACTAAAGAAACTAGAATGAAGAATTTAACTTGCTATTCAAGGAAAAGTCACTTCAAATATTGGTCTGTGCTTTTTGGATAAAAGCTAACAAGTAGATTTTTATTGGCTATGTAATAAGTAAATCATTTAAAGTGTCTTGTTTACAGAATAAGAGATGCAAAGATGAATATTTAATAATCTATGAATAGACTGATTCTCTTGCCCATGTTAAAAAATAGAGCCATCTGGGTAGGGCTATTGATTACTTGCCTTCCTTGGAAGCTGGCATAGTAACTTCCGATACTAGGAGAGCTAGTACTCAGGGAGGAGGCTTCTAGTTCAGTACCAGCTTGACTTCTCCTGTGTCTTCACATGTGATATCTTCACTCAACAGTTTTCCTTGAAGTTCCAGGAGTCAAATAAGAACAATGGCACTATTGTTTGGGGTTGTCTCTTGGACCCACCCTAAGCAACAACTTGAAGGGATATTTCTATTGTTTTACACTGGGTTTTTGCTAGATAGAATCTGGCTCTTAGGGAGAGAAACATCACCTCACAGAGAGTAGCTTCATTTAAACTATATATGTGTATAATATGTGTAAGCATATGTTTATGGTGAAAATATAAAAATAATGTTTCCTTGTGCCATTTATTTTCAAACATGCTTAGCATTATATACCCCTCTTTCCTCCCTTTCCCTATGTATTATCCTCCTTCTACAAACCACTAGCTCCAGCCCAGCAACATATCCCCCATGGTACAAAAGTGGCACTTATATCTTTGGGATAACTGACAATTAGAATAACCTAATTGGACTTACGGTCTACTCTTCATATGCTTCTTCACTATAATAAGAATTCTCTTCCATAGTCCAATAGAAGCTTCACCTTTACTTGAACAAAATTATCTCATGTCTTATGACTCATTGTCAAATGCAATGGGAGCATCATAATGCAATGCGTTTTGTGTAGAATGGAGCTTAATTTCAGCAAGATAATTTTTAGAAGAAGTAAAAAGTAAGGTGGGTGTTAATTGTGTGATGGTTAAACATCTTCAAGCATTGTTTCAAATGCTCACCAAAATAATATTTCTATTACTCATATCCCTACCAAAAAATACTTTTTAAGATTTAAGTAGTGGATTTCTAAAGAGGAATTTAGTTAACTCTGCCCATTCTAATATCTTCTCTACGAAAGTGATATTTATGAGCAAAACAACCGAATAGTACCCACCACGTGTGTAATATTGGTACTTGAAAAGTGTGGTAAGGATATTATTAGTAATGTTGCCTTTTTTGGGGAGTGTTGAGACAGGGTTTCTCTGTGTAGCTTTGCACCTTTCCTGGAACTCGCTCTGTAGACCAGGCTGGCCTCAAACTCACAGAGATCCGCCTGCCTCTGCCTCCAGAGTGTTGGCATTAAAGGCATGTGCCACCACTGTCCAGCAAGCAATGTTACTTTTAATTTGATAAAATTTATAAAAGAGTTGTAAACCTCTATGTGACTTGAAAAGGATGTGTGGTTCAGATAAATGATCACATAATAGCCTTATAGACATTAGGAGGCCAAGGCTTTTGGCTGGATAACATTCTGTAGATTTTTATTACATTCTAATTTAATAACACCCAGATTCAGTAGAATCTTAATGTTATCCATTATAAAATACCATGTCTTGAGGCATTATATTATTTTTAAGCCAACAAAATTCAGCTGTTGTGCATCTATGACCATTAAATATAATTTGGGTCACTATTTGCATGAGTATGTGACATTTGTAGACATTCTCAAAAGAGAACAATCACTAACTTCCCCTCTCAAATTCAATGTTTATAATCAACTTTCAGTTTTCTTAGTAACTTTGATATTGATGTCCTGTTTACATGGAGATGTGAATCAAGCAGCTTGGAGCAACAGTGGCTAGGGAGGAAGGATCACATTTAGATAACACCATTACCATAAACTGTGCAAACAAGGTAACTCACTGCTCTGCTGCTGTGACCTCCTCTATGAAATGAGGCTGCTGCCCTGGATGTGCCTTTCCAACTTCATGACCTAAATTTCATTCCTAAAATAAGTGGCTCTGGTTCCTTGTATATGAATGTTTAAATACAATCCATTAGGGTTTATTTATGTTCCTCTTTCTTACAACAGTACTTCTCTGTGTTGGTATGTTTATTCAACCACATACATTTCTCAGGATTTTGCTAGATGATGATGAATATGATAAAGGTAAAGGATGAGACGACAAATATTGACCAAAGATGCCATCTCATCTCCAGAAAGATCCAGGTTTACATATATACATACAAACATACATGTGTATCTATAACAAAACAAAACATGACAGTGCTTTCCATCTTTATTAAAAATGTAAACTTACAAATAACATTTGCTTATGCTTGTATTAATTCATGATAATTATCTGGTTCTAAATAGTGGTATGCTGCAGAGGTACTGAATACCTTCAATACTCTACTATGCCATTATGGATTACTTTGATGAAATCTTGAACATCCATGTGCTGCACAATGACATTATTGAAGACAAGAACTTCTTTTAGTGCACAAGATGAATAATAAATGTATTTTTCTTTTTGAAGAATTTTAACTATATGTGGGAGTGTGGGGGTGGGCAGCATATGGGGATACTATGGCACCAGTGTGCAGGTTAGAAGACAACTTAGAGATTCCCCCTTCTACCATCTTGGTTCAGGAACTGAACTCAGTTTGTCAGATTTGGGAATTGCCTTTGTTTGCTGAACCATTTTACTAGCACAGTAGTAAACTGCTTAAAGTTAAGTTTTAGCTAATAGATGTCTGATATAGCCTATGTATATTGGTATTTAGAGAACAAATAAAAGGAGTTTAAGGTATGAGAAAGAAAGCACCCTTTCAGCTAGAACTAGATGTTTCTGGAATAATTTCTTAGGGTCATTGTAACAAATTAGCACAAGCAGATGGTTGTATTCAGCAGAACTCTTTTTTCAATATTCTAGAGACTTCAAAACGTTCTCAGTGATGGACTCTTTCCATGATTCTGGAGGGAATTATTTTCCCATCTCTTCCAGCTCTGCTGGCATCAGGAGCTCATGCACATCACTCCAATCAGGCCTCCATCTTCTATGGCCTTCCTGTGCCATTTCCTCCAGCCGCAGTCAAGCCTATCCATGTCGTTATAACATAATAAGCTTTAAATGGTGGTCATTAAACTTAGGCCTTGATAGTTGAGAATATCTTCTTGAGGCTTTTTATTATGGTTGCAAGCACCGCCACACATAATAGAAATTAAGCCACAAGATTTAAGGTTTGAGCAATGTTGGTATTTATTTTTGAATAGCTACCATCCAAGGCAATGAAACTGTATACAAATGTGCTTTATAGAACTGTTAGCTTATTACTTTATATGCCACCTATGTCTAAAAAGAGGGAGAGAGATTTCCAGCAATAAAAGGCTTATTATATACATCTTTCTATCCTCAAGGTCAAGCCTGTTTTCTGACAGACACCCACTCACAATACAAATCTACTCAATAAGTTGTTTTAATACCTCCAACCTGAAAGCTGAACCAATATTTATATTTTTAAAAAGGATTTTTATGCCACCTGGCTCAACTTTTTCTTATTCATAAAGTAGAAGAGTAGGGCCGGGCGGTGGTGGCGCACGCCTTTAATCCCAGCACTCGGGAGGCAGAGCCAGGCGGATCTCTGTGAGTTCGAGGCCAGCCTGGGCTACCAAGTGAGTTCCAGGAAAGGCGCAAAGCTACACAGAGAAACCCTGTCTCGAAAAACCAAAAAAAAAAAATAAAATAAAATAAAATAAAAATAAAGTAGAAGAGTAAAGTGTTAAGGTAGTGCTGTGGTACTTGCCATAGCAAAAAATGAAGTTTTTGTTCTGTCTCTTAGAGAATTTGAGAAATGTGCATGGTGGTCTCTGATCTACCTTTAGTGAAGGGCTTATCCACTGTAGCTCTCTTTATATTTTATTTATATAATTAAAGCTGAATTTATAAGGATAATCGGCTTCTAGAATTTACCCACTTTCAGTGGTAGTCTGTAAAAAGAAATGTAACTGTTGAGCCAGAAGCGGTGAATATCAATATAGACATCCTTAAGTCATCACGATTTCTTGTCTGAATACCTGTGTTTTGATGGGAAACACACAATAGTATTATGGAGGGAATTTTTATCTCTCCACTCTGAGGTAGTAGGGATCAAGAAACTCAAATTATGTTTCACAAGGTGTTTTCATAAACACTTCAAGGCAATACTGCATGCAGCTTGCACATTTTCCAGTCTCTAACACTAGATCTTTATTATTGCAATCCACAATTCGTTTTCAACACTGTTGAAGCTGATAATAGTGAAAATATCCCCGAAATGTTTCCCTACACATAAATTAGTTCAAAATTGGAGTTTTTGGAGAAAGTAGACAGAGCCACAAACAAAGAGGGATAATTACATTTACTGGTTGACCTAAAAAGAGTTGGGCTATAATGTAGGAAGGAGAAAAATCTTTCACTTACGGTGTCTGAAATTGAGGAAAACAATATTACTTTCAACAGTAATCGAGTTTTTATATTAAGAAAAACATTTCCTCTGATTTAGCAGGTTCATTGAATTTTATTTCTCCATTTTGCTTGTATGTATCTTTCCATTTGTGGTGCAATTTGACAGTTACCAGTTTTATGCTGAGTGGGATAGACTCACTAGGATGTATTTCAACAAACTTTGAATTCTCTGTCATTAACAGTAAAAATGCTTTCCCCTAAAGAATTGTCAGTCTTCTTTCCCTTTTTCTCCATTCACATGGATTGTTGAATCCATAGCATAAGTGGTGGGTAATGTTCATCCCACCTGTGAACTATTCAGTATTCCATTAGCCAGCAGTATCTGGGGACATTTTAGAAATACAAATTCATTAGCTTCATCCAGACTTATTGAATTGGAAAGTACAGGTTACATCAGGTCATCAGTTCTACAAAGCCCTTCTGGGCAATGTTATGTAGGCTTAAATGTGACAACCACTGAGAGATTGCCCTCCAGAATCCTCAAGCTGAATTGTCCTATTATCTCATAGAATTTCTTCAAGTGTAGGAATATGAACATTGCACATGAAGCCATAGGATAAATCTCTCCATCAATGTATTGGATAGGTCACACTGGCTTCTGTATGCGGACTATATCATTTGCATACATTGGTTTACACTGTCCCTTAAAATTTACAGATTTAATTCTTTTGTTTTTTACTATATGGGTTGTTCATTGATATTTCTTTTCTCTTGTCATTTTCAACTATTTGTTGCCCCATGGAACTATCTTAAGAAAGAATCAAAAATTTTGAGAGACACGGGAAGACAGGCAGTCTGCCAAATTCACTTGCGCACACAGTATGGGTGATACTTCGTCTCATTTCTTCCCATTAACTGTTAGTATTTTCAGGACTGTGTTACAAGATAACTTAAAAATATAATAGTTAACTATCAACAGTATAAAGTTGTATAAATTTTACTAAGTTGATGATGTAGAGCAATGACCAAAGCACAACACTCTTTCACTGTATCAAAAAGACCCAGCAGATGCCATAGTCTACTTTTCCTTCACAAGACATTTTGTGTATATGGAAGCTTTATAAAGTGGGGTCCTTTGTGTCTTCTTTCACTTTACATGTTTTGCAGTTGATCCATATAGCTGATTTGCACCACAATGTCTCCCCTTCTGGGACTCTGCTTCGCCTTCTCACCATTCCAGAATAAAATTTTGTTAGTATTTTGTTTTGTTGACATTTGTGAGGTTTCCAAGCTTGGGTGATAATGAATGGTGTTCCTATCAGTATTCATACATAATTCTGTAGGGATTTGTATTTTTATTTTTATGGAGAAATGAAACTGTGGACATTTATGTTGATCTAATATTAAACATTTTAAGAAGAAACTTAACCATTTCCCACAATGTCCACACTGCTTTGTTAGATGTATGAGATTTAAAATTTTCCATATTCTCCTCAGTACATTTCCTGGCCTATATTATATTACATTCCTTTTGTGAGTATAAATTATTTTAGCATTGTGATTTTAATTTGCTTTCTTCTAGTAACTAATTATATTAGTTATTAAAAATTATTTAATACACTTATTGACTACATTTTAATATCCATGTATTAGTACATTGAAAAATGAGTTATCAGTCTTTTTATCTGGTTCTATGTTCTTTATGTATTCTGAATATTTGTCTACTAACATAAAATTTCTCTCACAGACAATGATTTCAGCTTTTATATTTTTCTTTATGTTGTAATTTTGTCTTTGAAGTACAAAGGTGTTTAATATTTAATGAAGTATAATTTATTATGACTGTTCTTGTAATATATTTTATTTGGAAGTTTGCAAGAACTGTTGAGTTAGCCAAAATAATGAAGTCTTTTACCATGTCTTTTGCCTAGATATGTTATAGTTTGGGCTCTTCTGCTTTGAATTAATTTGGTAAAACAAAAATAATATAATAGATAATTTGATAATATAATATATCTATTTTATTTTCTTGGTGTATTAAATCATCATTTTTAGCATAACCTTAATCCCTTTACTATTTTGATTTGAAATTTTAACAATTCAATTTAAATTCTTTAATATTTTATATTTAACTAATTAAAATACCCATTTTATTATAGCACATATTTTGAAATGTGTTCATTGTATTATAGCAAAATTGAGCTTCTTATCATCTTCAATTCCAAATGCATTTATCATTTTGTTGTAAGAAGAGTTAAAATACAGTGTGTTAGAAATTTTCAACAAGTAATATTGTACCTACTGAGCAGATTATATTTTGGAATATATATGTACATATATATATATATATATATATATATATATATATATATATATATGGATGCAATAACAATTAGTGAAAAAACAGGTCATGAATTTGAAGGAGATTTGGAAAGTATATATGGACAGGTTTTGGAGGGAGAAAGGGAAGGGAGAAATATAATTATATTATCTCAATAAAAGAATATTTTGTTATTAATATAATGACTATGTTATACAACATATATCTAAAATTTGTATCATTTGGACAATATCTTCCCAATTCTTACTGTTCTATTCTCAAACGTATAAATTTAATAGTGCTTAAATTTGACATGTGAGCCCTTGTACCTTTTGCCTTTCTGTCCTGATTTTTCACTTAATATAATGTCTTCCAGTATCACACAAGCTGTCACAAGTGACAGAAGTTACCTTTTTGTAGACTGAATAGTATCCCACCATGATGTTAATTCATCAATGGGATGTTTTTAAATGAAAAATTTATTCCTTTTAAGAGCGTTCACCACTCCTCCTAGTGAGTGATAGCTGTCCATGTATCTTTCAAAATCCAATCTAGGTAACAAGTTCATTTTAAAAAAATGTCTTCCTACCCTTCCCAAAATGTGAATTCTTTACATCTGTACAATGATTATAATTCTCTTAGGAAGTATAGTAGCTTCATGTTCACTTTTACTCCATGTTATTACTAAGTGTAAATTTTCAGCTAAAAGAATAAAAGAACATGAAATATATATTCTCTCACCCTCTCTAGTGTAATAGAAGGGGTGAGCACAGCAAAAAGCCTTGGAAAATGTTAGTACAGGTCTTGCAATGAACTAAATCAACATTGGAAGGCAATTGTTTTGGCTGAATCATGTTACAATAGAATGAAGTCAGATATTTGTTTTGGTTTACTAAAAATGGTATATAAATTTAAAGATCTCTGACTATGTATTTCAATGAACAGATTATTGGCAGTGATGTTCTAAGCCTCTTTTATTTCCTTGATGCTTATGAGAAGCCTTGACATGGACCCCTTTACTTAGCCAAATAACCATCATTCCCTGTGTTCCTTCCTAGATCTGCTCAGAAATTCATGAACCTGGACAGTTATACAGTTTACATGTGCAGGTGCCACTGGATCAAGTAATGCATATTATTGTATATTATATGACATGGTTAATATTTCTGGTTTCTTTTAAGTTTGAAGAGGCTGCTGCATTTGTTGTCATTGAACCTACATTATTTTGGTCCTGTCACCAAAGGACAGATTACCCCCACATTATCTCATCTATCATAACCAAACATAATTTTATCTCTACATTGGATTTTGTTCTGTTCCTTCTATGTTTCAAAAATGCTCAAATGTTACTAGCAATATCAAACACCAATAATTTGGTAAATTCTAGTTCTTAAGCAATCATTTGCAAATAATAATTTAAGATCCAACTATTGACACATCTTCAAAAACTCTTCTGAGTGGCCAGGTTGCTGTTGCTACTTGATACTTGCAGGTGTATCTAGCTCGAAAATGCATTAAACAGGGCAATGAATGGACCTTTGCATGTTGTGTAAACAGAATCAAGTATTCCAGTTTATTATTTAATAATGTAAGCTTTATTATTATAATAGAATACAGTGAGACATGAGAGTAAAAGCTTTTGCTAAACGCTGTAAAGCGAGACATGCAGCTGCCATGAGCAATCTTGACTCAGGTTGGGTTTTTATTGCCACTTCACTGCACTGAGGTGCATAAACATTCAGTGTCATCTTTTTAAAATATTCCTGGGAGTCAACAGGAACTGCCCTCTATAAGAGTGTATCTTTATTTTTTTCAAGGAAGACTTAACTAGTATTACATGGTTTAGCAAAGCACTCTTGTAAAGCTACATAGAATAATTTCTCTTTGATAAGTTTGCAATCAATTTACACAATAGAATATTACTCACATGTACTAACAAACTAAGAAATGAGGGCAATGCAATCATTGCAAAGCAGTAAGCAGACTAATAAGAGATATTCACATCTAATGAGCAAAATACAGACCCAAAACTAGGCATGAGGAGTCTGGAAGATAAAATGCTCTCACTAAACATGTTAGATTAACGTCGGAAAATAACAAGATAAACGGCAACACAGATGTTAGAGCCATAATTTATTTTATTTTCTATACATATCTATACACGAAATGTCCTTGGTTCAGCCATTTTTGGCATAGCTCATGGAAATTTAGGCAGGACCAAATCGAACAATGAAGCACATTTAAAATGAAACCAGTGATTTGTCATCTTTAGGGAAACACAAGCAGTGTGTTTTCCAAAATCATTGGATAGCAGCTTGTTGAAAAAAAACCATCACTCAAAACTCAGGTATGCATTCTAATTGTCTTATTTGGCAATTATGCTAAAAGGTTTATGTCATGGTCTTATAAATGTGATTAGACCATGATCTGTGGATTCTGAACATTAGAGTTAAATATCTGTGAAAATCTATCAGACAAAAAGAGACTTCAAAAATACCTTCTTCATAAATATTTACTTCTAAAACATCTGGGCAGTAATGAAAGGCTAGAATTTTTGTATAAGGAATATTAATGGACCTCTTTTATTTAAAGCCCTTACATAGTATACCTACAAATATATTGCTGCAGTATAAATGAAATGTAATAATATTACTCAATAAAAGCTAGTTCCTGTACATTCTTTCATGTATTTTATATTGGATGCTACATATGGTAGAGCACTTATTGAAATAGTTGGTATCAGCAAATAAAGAAATAATATACAATTGGTTTTCTAGCTCCAACTACTGTTCCCTATTTTTTTTCTCTTTATCACAATAGCCTAAAGTAGGGAAAATATGGTATGATAGAACTCGAGCAGGTAGCAACTGATCTTCTATTGAACACCGGGCAACAGTGAAGTTATGAGTGTTCTCTATATAATTGGATTTCATACTCAATATGTTTTAAGTGGCATCTGTCTCCTACAGGCTGTTCTGTTCTTAAATGCAGGCTCTAAATGTATTTCCATAGCATTTAACAACATTCTAACAGCTAAAAGTGGAGATTCCTCAATGATATTTTAAGAACATAACTTTTAAAAAATGTTTAAATGTACAATCTCATGCTGAATATTTACATATATAATTTATATATTCTATTTTTTGTCTGCTAGTCATAAATTTCAATCTAAAGCTTTTGATGTAGTTATATAAAAGAATACATTCAACAATTCTAGAGCTTGCAAAATAGTTTTGCCCTTCTGAAAAAAATCTTCATCATAAGAATAGAGTGATTCTTGGATGAATGGGCTATATGGGAATACGAGTGAAAAGGGAGGATAGTTTTCTAAATTATTCAGTTAATTTATTTATTTCCTCTTCTACCAAGTAAACTTCTGTGTTAGGCTGGCTGATCTCCATAGTCTACCGGCAAAAGCTCAGATGACGACAATGTAGCCGGTTGAAAGGGTTTCTTTCCATCAGATTCAGTGCTACTTTGACAGCCGGATCTTACCCTGTCAGACTTCCATAAATTCAAAAAGAGCATTGAACAACAAAATATTACGTAGTGAGATCTAAAAAGAGAAAGCCTAGGGAATTTTCAAGTTGACAAACAAAACATTAAATCTATATATCGGCTTAAACCATGAAACAAGTAAAAACATAAGCACACCATTATTTGCGCAATAACGACATGAATTTAAAGTTCATTAAACATTTGTCGTTTATCTTTTTTTAAACACCTTCACACAAAAATATTTTGACATATATATTTTTTGAGAATATTTGGAAATATATATCTACAAATGACTCTGTGGTTATAGTTAAGCTCTATTTTTCTTCTACTTTTCGTCCTATCTTTGGACCTCCTTCCCCTCCCCCTTCCTCTCACGTCATGTCACCTGACATGATTTTGCTCCCTGGCTTCCTCTCAGAATCCTGTCTCGAAGCTGAATACTCTGTCTGCTCTGGACTGTCAGACAGGGGTCTCTTGTTCTTGTATAAAATATGGAAATAAGGAAACCTTCAGATTCTTTAAGACAGAGGCAGTAAAGCAGATAGGAATCACTGCGTTGAGAACAGAAAGCGATTCTCGGTGCAGAGGACTGAACAACAGAATGCGACTAAAGGAACCTATTGATGTGGTGTGGGGGCTTTTAGCTGAGGCTCTCTGTTTAAATACGTGGCCCAATAGACTAGGTTGAAGATTCCAAATAGCAGTGGGAAGGCTATTCTTGACAGTCGGTCGATTTTGCTGACGCTGTTAAAAGTTTTCTTGGGTTCTGGTGGTTTTGTCTCAGGCTTGACTTCTTTTGGTTCTATGGTCGCACTTTTAGCAATAGTTGCCAAGCCAGGATCACCCCTGGCCAAGTTAGGGGTGTAGCTGGTGGCTGTCGGAGCATATGTGTTGTTTTTCTTAATGAGAGGATCCTTCACTTTCTTTGGCTAGAGAAGAAAAGGCAATTTATTTAGCAAACAGTGAGGAACAAAATGATAAGTTTCTGAGCAAAACAGCACTTGCTGCAAAATCAAACTTTGCTTGATTTAAAAATCTAAAAATCTGATCCTCTTCTAGACAGCTCAGCTTGTCAAAATGTCTCTCAGCAGTTCTCACTGTTTCTATATTTGTGGCAGGGAGGGCCTTAGTAAGTCCGGTCATCCATGTTGTGAGGGACTTTGGTGACACAGCTGTCTTTGAGTCATTTCTGCTCCTGTGGGAAATCCCTCTCCCATATTTGTGTTAGCAACTCCAATTAAACCCTATGGTTCAATAAAAAAAATCTAAAAATCTGTAATTTATGACTAACGTACTGTCACCATTTGAAAAGCCAGACGATGTTTGTAACCTTTTAGATCAAGAGTTGGAATCTGTTCCTTCATGGATTGAATGCAAAGCAGACTTGGTATTATAGAAGGGATGTTATGCAAGCTTAGGATGCTGGATTCAAACTTTATAGTCTCAGCCTTCCCCTTCTAGATGCTTCCTGATCAAGAAACGAAGCCCAGGATAGACTAGAGAATACCCTGAGAATGGGTAGAGTGCTAGACTCCCTGACAGCCAGTTGAGGTCTCAGGTATGTGAGGAGGCCAAATGTTACCCCACTTTGGTGGACCCTCCAGTTAACCATGGTAGTGTGAATGAGCCCAGATTACATGAAAGGAACACTCCAGGCTGTCCCCAGCCACAAATTCAGAATCACCAGCAACTAACTAGCTACTGTTTCAGGCTAGTTCATAGGCCTTCCATCAGTAGGCTTTTCCTAAACAGTTGTCCTTTTTCTGACTTATGTGATCTCACACAGTTGCCATTAGCCATGTGTAGATATTGAGCACTTGAAATATATCTAGACTGACTTGAAATGTACTAAATGCAATAATATGCATGGGATTTTGATGATTTGTATAAATAAAAATATAATACAGTGTTCATCTTCAATGGGTTACAACTACAAAGCCAGTATGATTTATGTATTGTATATATTGGAAAGAAGTATATTCATCATCTCATCATGATTAATGTTTATTTATACTTTTTTCATGTATTATTATTTTTAGATTACTTTTCTGAGATAGGGCATCACTGTATAGCTTTAGTTAGTCTGGATCTCGTAGAGATCACCTGCTTCTGCCTCTCAAGAGCTGGAGTTAAAGATATGTGTGCCAACATGCCTGACTATTTACACATTTAAAATAAGGCTACTAGAAATTGTTAAGTGGCCTGTGTAGTTTACATTTGTGCATCACAACATTTGCCTAAGGCAGCAGCTGTAGGAGGGGGCTTCCCATTGTTTTGTGTACATTAAATCAAGGGAGTCTTTATGTGAGGACAGGGAAGGTATACCTACTCTTGACTTTACTGAAAACTGAAGGTAGTTAATTTTTCAAATTAACATGACTAACACTTGGAAATAATTAAGCTCAGAAAACGGCCAAAGGGGTATCTTTTTGTTACAAAAAATATACAAGACTAGAAAAATAATGGATTTGTTCTTGCATTTGATATCACATTTTTATTTTGTTTTGTTAAAAAAAAAACAGTTTCTGAAAACATGGAAGGCACATTTTAATAGATACTTTCATCTTTGAATGTCTCTCCTTCTTTCTCTTATTCTCTACCTGCGCAATGATACAACCAAACAACCTCCACTAGAGGAAAGCTAAGTAACAATTTGGGCAATGTTCATTTGCTACATTTGTAACTTTCCTGCTATACCACTTCTCATTCAAAAGAGCTACTCATTTCCTAGAAGCAACGTGTGTATGCACAAATGTGTAGCAAGTTACATGAAAGTTACCATGTGCAAAATACTATGTACACATACTTGCTTATAGAGTATATATAGCTTGCTTAAAAGCAAGTGGCTAAGTGGTAGCAAAACTAGTCTTTAAACACAAGCCTGATTCAAATGTCCAATAACAAAATAATTAATCCGCTGCACTTTGTTTTTTACAGTCTAAGAAAACAAGAAAGGAGTCCTCATCATTCCCCTCTTGCATCTAATTCCATAAATCAACATATTCCATCTACAAGGCTTAAGGCCTCAAAATCCTAATATAGCAAAGAGCCACTGTGGTATTTACCTTTTCTGGAACCACGCTTTTGCCATCCCACGCATAGCCTCTCTTGGTGAAATAGTTCACTGTGGCAAATTCAATCAGAGCTGAGAAAACAAAGGCATAGCACACTGCAATAAACCAGTCCATAGCTGTTGCATAGGCCACCTTCGGGAGGGAATTTCTGGCACTTATACTCAAGGTTGTCATGGTCAGAACAGTTGTCACTCCTGTAACGAGAGAAATTAAGTAAATATACTGGTTCATTGCGGAAAATGTCATAACAGCAGGCCTAAGTTTGTTCCTTGATCAAAGGGTATTAACAGCATCATATTTGTAGTGGAAGAGTCGTGATGTAACCTCAATATAGTTTAAGGTCAATAGCACAGCAATGCTAAGGGTAATTAGGAAGAGATAAACTACTCTGCTAATTGAGAATGTTCCTGAAACAGTGAACTTCTTTAAATAGGCATTTTGTATATGTATCCTGAGTAAGAAAGGAGATAATATCATTCCATGCACCCAACTCTTGATGTAAAAATCTTAGATAACAACTGCCCGTGATAGTCTAGAAATATTTATAGTGTTTAATAGTCTTTGTCCCAAATGTAGAATCTTGAAACTCAATTAGCCCTTGATAGAGGAAAGCTAAGTAACAATTTGGGGAATGCTGATTTGCCACATTTGTAACTTTCCTGCTGTACCACATCTCACTCAAAAGAGCTACTCATTTCCTAGAAGCAACGTGTGTATGCATAAATGTGTAGCAAGTTACATAAAAGTTACTATGGGCAAAATACTATGTACACATACTTTCTTATAGATTTTATACAGTTTGCTTAAAAGTAAGTGGCTAAGTGGTGGCAAATCTGGTCTGTAAACACAAGCCTGATTCAAATGTCCACGATCTTTCTTTTTCCTAACGTTGCCCCCTCTTCTCTACTCTGCATTTCCAGGCCTAATGATTTAAGTGATCTATATTCAAAGTCAAAACTGTTTGTTAAGTTGGTTCTTTCTAATTTATTTATATATTTCAATGAGACAGAGTGTGGGTAATGATACTCTTTACTGTTGATTGAACTACCATACGAAAAACACTGTATTGGTACCATATACTGAGTTTAATGCTTTGAGATGCCTTTAGAAAAATTTACAAATGTTTAAAAATAGTTCAAAGCAATCCTGCCAGAAAGGGTCAAAGATCACCACCAGGCAACCTTGAGCTACTACAGGGAAGGGTCCAGACATTAGCACCCTGGTAAATGAATTCACAGACCTAAGCCACTACGCCTGTAAAATGGTTAATTCCATCTCCAATCTCTCTACTGTCCATGCCATCACTAAAATTCTCAGAAAGGACTGTCTTTGCACAGTCACTCACATTATTGTGAGGATTACATTTAATAACATGAAGATGATAACCAATGCATTGCTGAGGAAGAAGCTGTCAATCTATGATTCTCAATCTGGGATTAACTCCTCCTGTTGATAGCTTTAGAAAATCAGTTGGGCTACATAGCTGATAGAAAATTTTTGTAATCTGTTTTAAACCAACAAGTGTTCTTAGGTTTTCCAGGAATATCAAGATAATTAGTCTTTTTTCTTTTTTCTTTTTTTTTTTTTTTTTTTTTTTTGGTTTTTCGAGACAGGGTTTCTCTGTGTAGCTTTGTGCCTTTCCTGGATCGCACTCTGTAAACCAGGCTGGCCTCGAATTCACAAAGATCCACCTGGCTCTGCCTCCCAAGTGCTGGGATTAAAGGCATGTGCTAGCACTGCCCGGCATGCTTGGTGTTCTTTTAACTATAATAGGAAATGAAATACTTAAGAAGAAATACAGTAGAATATTTATTAAATGATATTCTTGACATATGGTCAGGATTGTAGGAAATGTATTTATTTTAAGTTTGGATGGCACAGGGTTCAGAAAATTCTAGGGCAAGTTCCTTATTACATAACCAACCTAAAGAATATTAGCTGGCAAACTGCCCCCAAATTTACATATCAATATTAACTAGAGCAGATAGCAAGGTAATTAAAAGTCAGTAATTGGGGAACAGAGCAGCCCAATTCCAAATCCCAACTCTATAATTGCTAAATGACCTTGGGACAATTTACCCACAATCTTGGGCTTCTGGATTGTTGCTTTTAATTTCTGCCTTGCTAATTGATTTTTATTAACTCTAACTCACAGTGTTATTGGGAGTATTAAATAAGATAATATAATGAAATATTTAATTCTTAGCCAAAAGGTTAAGGGAAATATTAATGACTATGAAGGAAAACGTCTGGTTCTATTTCATGTATCATTACGACCATAAACTCCAGTTTTATAATGTTCAGTTTAGATATGCAAATATTGAGAGTAATCTAGAAATTAATTATCTTACCCCCAAAACCCTGTAAACTAAGAATAGTTCAGAATAGTTTAAGGTGAGTGTGTATGTGTGTGTGTGTGTGTGTGTGTGTGTGTGTGTGTGTGATTTGAAATTACTGTCGTATAAAAATGCAAAGGAACAAAATGTGTTACATGGCTATTAAGTTCCAATGGTTAAGCCTGACAATTAGTATTTTACCTTTCCGGTGGATCCATTTAAACATTGTTTTTCCTTCCTTGTACTTGCATTTGACTAGAAATAGGAGCTCCGACAAAGAATTTTAAAAGGCCAATGTTATATAGCTATTACTGGGTAAAATTAAACCTAAAGTTTGGATCTTTTTAAGCAGCAAATTTACATGGCATTGCCAGCAAATAAGAGAGCATAGGAAGACAAAAAGATCATATTTTCAAGTCATAAAGTAGACTGGCATGGCCTCAGTTTGGACTGCTTTATATCAAACTGTTATAACTCTAGTGAGATTATTTTTTCTCTTTTGATATTTCTTTACATACTAGGGACTTTCTTAGGCATCCACAGAGCGCAGGAGAACGTGCTGAGTTCAAGCTAAAAGGAACAGAAACATGTACTGAATAAATGTTAAAGGGCTAAAGGGCTAGGAAAAATGTATTTGTGATTTCTATTGAACTTAAACATCACAAATATATGACTTCGCACACAGAAATATTTGCTATAGCTGAGTTTACTATTGTACACTTATGTTCACCAAAAGGTCATTGGTCGTTGTGGTATAAGATCATCGAAAATGTTATAAGCAATGTTTTGGATTCATAAAACACTGAAATACTTTGGTGAATTTCCAAATAGAAAAGATAGTCTTAGGTAGGAAAAGCAAGTAGGAAAAAAAAAACATTTCCTTATAGTATTGGTTCCATTCTTCTGAAATGAAGTAAAACAAGACCCAAAACCTAAATCATGCATTTAATTCAATGTTTATTTCCTGGTGTGATGAGGGCTCAGATGGAATGCCCATACAGAGCTAAGAATCTCTCAGGAGGCCGGTCTTTAGTGTATTCAATGGTTGTTAACATTGACAAATGGGTACAAATAAAAATGAATTTGAAATGAACTGCTCATTTACTCTGCAGCTGGAAATCATTTTGCAGGTTAATTTAGTTGTGTGCTTAAGCTGTTGTCAGAAGACCAGAAAACAGATTAGATGGTTTTCAACCTGCAAGCATTGCTAAGTTCAGAAGACAAGACACTCCTGGTGTGATGAGGCAGAGTCTGTATCTCTTTTTGAGAGAACTGGTATGTTATCCCTTAAACACCATGGGTATTAGGGACATCAGATTCTCTGCATATGAATTGATTTGCACATGTTTAAAGAGTTTTCAGTGTGGAACATGTGGCCTTCAACACAGCAGGTACATAGTAGTTGCTTGTAGAGGAAACCTGGATAAATATGTCTTCCATCAATGAGCATGTGGTTATTACTTCTAAATGAATGACACAGACCAGAGTGAACCCATCATGTGCTGGATTAATGTAGCAGTATGAAACAAAAGCAATGGTTCTGTGTTACCATGAAGTACAAGGAATCTGGAGCTCATACCTTATCTTAATTCCTCATCACCTCACCTAGTAGCTCCTAACATGAGATGAATAATTTAACTTTGTGTTCATTTGGTTTCAAGTTAATACGATGTTCATAATAATAGTGTCTGAAATGTTTTAGGTTTAAATAATATAATATGGTGAATCATATTGAAAACAACTAGTATAAAATCACATAATTATTCACATTTTATGATCATTAAAATTTCAAGTTCAAGCATGTATTTCATGAAGGCAATAGTGTGCAAATAGTTTACTACCACATTTTATTTCCAGAACAGAGCCACAACTTGGTGCACTTCAAAAAACTCAGTGATTAAGTGACTGGATAAGTTAACTGTAACAAATATTGCTTTCATCAGTCTGAAAAAGACAGTTGAGATGGTGTGGCTGGGATTCAATCAAGAAACACTCCTGTCTATGAAATGTAAACTTTAAAATAATATATCAGTAGGTAGGTTTCCACATTATACAAGGGTGGTTACTGTTCAAATAACTTTCTATTCTATTGCCTTAACTTGCAATGCTCAGGTTATTTTAGAGACTCACAGAATTCTAACTCTTTAGGAGTGTACTTGAGAGGTAAAAGGAAGTACCTGTCTATTGCTAGATTCACTGATGACCTCTCCCTACTTAATGCAATCCTGGTTTCAACAATATAAGAAAGCATTCTCGCTATTTTTTAAGATTCTCAAAAATCATACGCTATGTAGGATTTAAAATTTTAGGTTATTATATTTTTAATCTAGTAAGTGATTTTGAAGTTTATTTCACTGTCTTCCATGTCAAAACACCAAATTAAATTTATATTAAGCCATTCTATTTGTATTAACAAAACAGTTTTCTATAGAAAAGCATTAGTTTTAAAATCACACCATAATAGAAATGGTAATTCCTCAAAACTTTTTATCATAGAAAGTTCGGATTTGAACACAGAGTGACATTTTTTCATCTTTGCAATGTCACCATCATGGAATAACTGCCCTCTGGACCCATACACATATATATTGATTGCCACTCACCAAAGACAGTTCTTGCTGGTACCGACTCTCTGTTGAGCCAGAAGGAGACTTGTGAGAGAATAACTGTCATTATGCATGGCAGATACGTTTGGATAACAAAGTAGCCGATTTTCCTCTTCAAGTGGAAATGAGTAGTCATAACCACATATTCTCCTAGAGGGTGAAATGGACAGTAAGTTTGAATAATTTGCCACTGAAAAGAAGTTACTCCCTAGGGTTTCAAAGAAAGCAAAGTTCTAGAGGTTAGACACATCTTGTTTTCCACGTTACGTCAATATGCTAGAGGGCAAGGCCTTTGACCGAGAGAGAAAAGAAACATTCTCTCTGAGGACAAGGCAGAGGTATTAGAATCTTCTTGTGATTCCTTCCTTTTACCCTTGCTGTATCATATACCTAAGGGATAAAGTTGAGTTTGTATTTCCAGATTGATCCTTAAAGTGATGTTTTAGATTCAGTGAGCCCAACAAACAAAACCAGACCTGGTTTCAAGTGTGACCTTTGCAAAACAGATTTGGGATGTCAGCTGAAGGTGCTTTGATATGAAAGTTGGGACAGCTGAATTTTAGTTCCAAGACTTCCTTGGATCTCAGATTAGTGATGGAGTTTGGTCAGAAAGAGAAAATTAATAGTGAGCTTAACTCCATTGTTTCTCAAAATTTATTTCCCAGAATCAGCTGTTAATATTTGGGAAGACATAACTCTCAAATATTCAGGCATATAAAGCATTCTTTGAATTTACAAGGATATCTATCTGATAATAATAATTTTCTTTTCCTCTTAGTATTTTTTTTTCAGTACTGGGGATGAAACCTAGGACATCCCATGCACAAAGCAAGTCCTCAAGCTACACAGCATCCACAGCTCTATAACCACCCTTAGGGTTTGTTTCTGTCCCTAGTCTGGCCTGGGAAACAATGCTAGGCACTCTCTAAGATTTTTCTGTTTTATTGGTCTGAAAGAGTAGCTAAACAGCACAAATTGTAGAAGGGTTGATTTTTCTTTACGTTAGATCTTATTCAATTGCAAATCTTTAAAATGTTCAGCCTGATTCACATAGAATCTATATGTGGATGAATACATGAGAAAATAGATGTGTTCAGAATAAGAAATCCTCATCCCTCTTAGAATAGTTCCCTACCAGCCCCCTTCTTCCCATTCTAGACTTCTTGGTACTTGATTTATCATTTAACAACAACCCCTGGGTATCTGACTTCAGCTCCTGTAATGTGACTACAAGTCCTCCATAACCCAAATATCCTGGCTCAGTATTCATCAGTCTCATACATAGCTGTTTACTCATAGAACTCAGTCATGAATCTCCCTTCTCGATAACACATTGTCACAACCATCTTTATTTTTCATTTTTATGTTTTGGCTTCTCTTAGTAACTGATTATTTCCTCCATAAATTACTGAGTTCTGGGTCAAATCATCGTTTTCCTTCTTATTCTTAAGTAAATGAGGTATCCCTCTGTCCTCAGGTCCTTCCCTTAATCTTTATTGGTTGAAAAGATTACTCTCCATCTCTCTTCTTACTGGTTTTGTGAGGGTATAAAAATGCCTGCCAATTGGACAGTGAAACTAATTTGATTCTAAAAATAAGCGGGGAATCAGTGGGGAAAGAAGATCCTGTTGAGCTTGACTCTAGTCTGGCATGGGTGAAGAGACATGAGAGGTGTAGAATAAGTGGTAGGCCCCCGGCGCCCGCCCATTCTCCACGAGGGGTCGGGGTGGGGTCCGCCGGCCTCGGGGGCCGCCGGTGAAATACCACTACTCTCATCATTTTTTCACTGACCCAGTGAGGTGGGGGGGTGGGGGGTAGCCCCGATGGGCTCTCGCTTCTGGCGCCAAGCGCCAGTCCGCGCGTGCGGGTGCGACCCGCTCCGGGGGACAGTGCCAGGTGAGGAGTTTGACTGGGGCGGTACACCTGTCAAACGGTAATGCAGGTGTCCTAAGGCGAGCTCAGGGAGGACAGAAACCTCCCGTGGAGCAGAAGGGCTTGCTTGATCTTGATTTTCAGTACGAATACAGACCATGAAAGCAGGGCCTCACGATCCTTCTGACCTCTTGGGCTTTTATCTTTAAAAAAAAATAAATAAATAAAAGGGAAGTGCTGTGGGATGTTCTGTATGGCAAATGTGTTGCTCTGATTGGTCAATAAACAAAACACTGATTGGCCAGTGGCTAGGCAGGAAGTATAGGCGGGACTAACAGAGAGGAGAAAAGAAAGAACAGGAAGGTGGAAGGAGACACTGCCAGCCGCTGCCAGGACAAGCAGCATGTAAAGATGCCAGTAAGCCACAAGCCACATGGCAAGGTATAGATTTATAGAAATGGATTAATTTAAGATATAAGAACAGTTAGTAAGAAGCTTGCCACGGCCATACAGTTTGTAAGCAATATAAGTCTCTGTGTTTACTTGGTTGGGTCTGAGCGGCTGTGGGACTGGCAGGTGAGAGAGATTTGTCCTGACTGTGGGCCAGGCAGGAAAACTCTAGCTACAGACTTCTAATCCAAAATTCAAAGAAAGTAAATAATAGCTTTTCATGTTCCACCAACAGTTATGGTTAAAATTCACATTGCAGTTCACCTAGCATAGGTTATATACCTAATATTCCAATATTGGAGAACAGAGAGTTCTAGTCCAGCCTGAGTTACATAGCCAGAAAAAAAAATCATACTAGTTTATTTCCCTCAAAAAGATTGACCAGCACATAGCTGTCTAATCAATGCCAATAATATATTGGGTTAGTCTTCACATATTAAACGGTGGTTTAGAAGGAGAGGATTCTATCACGACATTTGATTTCACCTCTGCAGCGTCTTCAACCCTCCTTTACTTTCTCGTGGTTACTATTCCCATCTCTTTTGGAGACTAATCACAATAAGCTATCAGCTGTCTTCTGTGCCATGAGGGGCATCTAACTCCAGTTTTTTCCTACCTTCAAATGTACAGGAATCTTTTATTTGTCATTATAATATCCTTCCTACTTAAAGTATCTAAACAGATTCCCTTGAGATGATCAATTTTGGTAGCCAACTTGAGTGGCCTGGTATAGCACACTTCAGGAAGTGTCAGCAAGGGTGTTTCTGAAGATGGGAAACAACTCAGGGAGCTAAGAGGTGAAGACCTACTCTGAATGTAGGTTGAACAACACAGGGGCCAAGAAGCTGGAAGCCTAAGTATGCAAATATGCATAACTCTGTCTTAGAGTGATTTTGCTGCTGTCCTAACTTTCAGGCATTAGTCTGTGGTTACTTCTTCAGTCCTTGAAGATAAACTTGCACTAGCAACACGCCTGAGAATTTCAATAACCACAAGTCCCTCTTGTTCTGAGACTCCAAATTTCTTGAGCTGAGCGGATTTAATCTGCCTCAGACTTGAGTCATGTAGTCTACTATGCAACATGCTTCAAACCCATGGAACCATCCATTCATGGACTAACATATGAAAAATCTTGAGCTTTTCCAATTTAAATATTTCGCTTGAGTATTTTTTTCACAGCAGTAGAAAGCTAACATACAAAATTATCTATGTCAAAGTTTCTCAAACTTACAATTTGCATCTGGGACCAAATAATTGTTTGTGATTATTAAAATCTATCTTGTGCACTGCATATTATTTATGTATCTCTAGATTTTACCTGAAACAGGGACCCTAAAACAATAGACCCCACAGAATTAAATTTCCCAAATAATCCTACACTAGAGGAGGAAAGAACTAAAACTCTAGTTCAAAGGAGGAGGAACTTGCCTCCCAGAGGAAATTTCACACTGTTCCAACAGTTTATCTGAGATTACTACCAGCAAATCAACATGTAAATATTTCATGGCTTTCATTTCATCTTCTCTGTAAAATTGTAGTCCTCCTAAAGGAGAAACAGACTCTAAGAACATTTTGCTCTTCCTAGTCAGAGCCACATCAATTCTCTGCTATCAACTTGTATTTTCTAATTCGTTTACAATATTTGAAAAAAAAAAGCCACTGTTTGTGTAGCTAAGCACCTGTTTACATAACTACTAGGTAACAACATCATGTGATGCTTCCTTCCCTGGAATGAAAATAGAAATGGTCTGCATTGCACACAGTAAGGAATAATCTCTTCCCTGTATTCAAGGCTCTCTACAATGTAGATTTAATATGCAGTACTATTAAAATGGATCATGCCTTTCCATACATCTTAACATCTCTGTACCTTGGCCAAGCAAACTCTATTTGACTTCTATTACCAAACATTTTGTTCATTGATCGATTGAGAAAAGCCCAAATACCAGATCCTCAGCTGGGTAGCAAGGAATGTCCTGAGGGGAAATTGTATTAGCCTTGGAAGGAAATGAGTTTATTTGAGTTTGATACTCAGATCTATTTTCTAGTTATATAGTCTTGGGCACCTCATGTAGACTTTCTTACTCTCAGTTTTCTTATCTGTACAATAATAAAACTGCAATGTAACTGAATGAAGAATAACTCCTCTAATAGGACCTTCCATAAAAAACCCTAAAATAAATTTTAGTTCCTTTCTCAATTTTCTTCATTCTTCACCAATATCAGAACTTGGAGAACTATTGACAAAAGAAATGCATCCAATTAAGTCCTTTATTTCTCTGCCTGGACTGAATCTACCAAGCTGAACTCAATCCTCAGGGGAGTCTTTGCCATGGAGGAGATGGGAATGGGGGGTGGGCTGGGTGAAAGGGGGGATGGGAGGGGGAATCCGTGGCTGATATGTAAAATTAAATTAAATTATAAAATAAAATTTAAAAAAAAGAAATTCATTCAGTGTTACAGAAGAAAACCATTCCTTCATTCATCAATTGGTAGTAATGACAACATCCATTTATTGAATACTTACTAAGTACTTTGTACTTTAGAACACTATAAAGGTGTTCTTTATACTTATTAATAAAACTAGGTTTGCATTTTAAACTCTCCATTTGAATACTATGCACAACTTGAATGTCTCTTTATATTGTTGGTGATGTCTTCAAGGTCAATAGAAAGAAAAGCAAGAAATCCTAATAGGATAAAAACTCAATTTTCTGAGATCTTTGTTAGATATATGCTCATGTTGCTTGACCATTAGGAGTACACTTTATTATTCCTAACTATTCATTCTACTGTAGCCTGAAAAATGTCATCAGCTTAAAAGGAAAAAAATGCCATCTTTCATAAAATGTCAGGAAGATAAGTATCTACATATATTCCATCATCTTTTGTCATTTCTACTGTGACATTTTTGTGAAGAGTCTGTAAAGAATATGGTTCTGGGGAGTTACTATTTGACATTATACCATATTATAAACAATGTGTTTTCCTGAGAGATTAGGAAAGAATAGGAAGGCTTCTCCTGTTTTGAAAGCATCTTAAATTAAATAAAATCTAAAGAGCATTGGCCCAAAACTTTCAAATAAGGGACAGAAGTGGCAGCAACATCAGAATCAAATTATAATCATTTAAAAGTGAAAGAAAAACAAAAAAGAAAAGCCCATATCTTAATATGGATTGAAAGTCTAGACACCAAGTGTGTATGTACTCAGCATAACAAATGAACAGTGTAGAAGAATTGTAAGTTAAATGTCCTCAGAAATCATCCAACCCTGAGGGAAGTTTGTAAATAAAAAGTGACAAAGTTCCTGATACATTACACAGTAAGATTAAGGAGAATGCAAGAATGAAACTGGGTATAATTTGGCAAATTGGCATTTGAAGTTAGTTTAGAAGTGGATTTCTCAAACGTTTGTTAACCACCGTGGTTAGTTTTCTTAAACTTCACTCTCCTGGTTTGTCTACGTCACATGATACTGTTGAACTAGCCTATTCCCTGGAATGCTCTGAGGATAAAATTTAACAGCATGTGTGACAGTACTTATAATCTTAAATCCTAGGTAGATTTACAGTGTAAGGATAGAGCAGTAGATATATATTCTTTCTGGCTTGGGAAATTAACCCTCAGTCATGTTGTAAAACGTTATTGAACATTGAGTTCACAAGAATTTTTTCCACATTCCATGGAAATAAGGGAACATGAATGAGTAATAGAACTCTTAGCCTAACTAGATCTTTTCTCTCATTTGAAATATGAATTAGTTGACGAGAAAACCACAGAAGTCTTTTCTCTGGCGATCATGCACTAGGCATTACAGATGGGATTCCTGAATGTTGATCACACTTCGACCCACAGTCAGGTAAGATGATCTCTGATGATGCTGACCTTGAAATGTATCTTTCAGACAAAGTCTAGAAAAGTCTCCTTATTTAAGAAAGGTGATCCTGTCATTTTTCTTAGTCATTTTTCTAAGAATAAAAGATAGTAATTGAGAAGAAACAACTTACTTTCCAAGCTTACTAACATGCCTTGTGATGAAATTTGCTTTGGAAAACAAGATAATGTCAAGTTGTCCTTGAACTTTAAAACCATTGCATGAATTACTTTCTTATTCTTTTCTGGATACTGATGTTATTCTTGTCCCAATGACCAATGCAACTATTTCATTTTGCTGTATATGACCTGTAAATCACTGACCTAAAAATCTCAGACATTGTGGTAGTATCTCTACCAATCTCTTTCTCACATCATTGAAGTGATATAGAGGTATTTGGATATGAAGCATCTCACTGGGATTGCATGATGTGTGTTTACAAGTAAGCAGGATACCACTTTCTAACCTTGTAAAAGGCCATCTAGAATTGACTAAGCCCCTCAAAGGATATTAAGGTGGACAAAGATTTTTTTTTCTTTCTAGTTATGGTTGTTTTGTGTTCTAGTGCCATCATTCTCTGGTTTCCTGGCAAGAATAGGGAGGTAATTGCACTCAGTGTCATTTATCTTAACTTCTTCAGGGTTCCACAATGGGGTGTGAAATGTAGTATTGACAACCTCGACAAAACCTTTTTTCCTTTTCTCTGAAACTTGCAGAGATGGATTCTTGATGAGCTAAAGTGGGCCCAGGGGATGTATAATTCCATTTCTTATTGCAGTATTGAAGATGGACATCACACTGAGCTCTTATATTTGAGAATTTGCTCTCCAATATTTAATAATAAGTGGGGGTCCCCTTCAGGTATGCTCAATGTTCAGTTACATAATGACTATTCCAAGTAAGCCCAACCTATACTGTTGGCCAGCTCAGTGACCCAAGTGTTGCCCTCTTATCTCCTTGCCTCAGTTCACCTTTTTTTAAATTAGATTTTCTTCTCTGAATAACTGGAATTTTGTTGGCATAACTCTTTAGTAAGCAAAGGATCATTTGACAAAACTATTAAGTTTAAAGATGTACTATCTGGTCCTGGAGAGTGATGTCATGGTATGGTCATAGTCATTAAAGATAGAAGTACAGTAGAGTCTTTTTCTCCAAATGGTCTTCCAGACTTGTATATATTATTGCATGTGAATTACAGCAATGGGATTGTCTCTTTGATATTACCAACCACAATCATAAAAGATTAAGTGGGTCTGTGTTATATGATACTAAATACATAGGACCTAGAATATTGGCTACTGTTTTCCAACAGAGATATATGCTACCAACATGAAAATCTACCTCCTATAGTAATCTTTCCTCAATTAGCCTAAGCTACATTTTCCCCTTATTTATGCAAAATATTTATTCAATGCCTCCTCTGCCATAGCTACTACAGAAAATAATAGGGATAAAGAAAATGGAAATGATCTCTGCCCTAACAAAAACATTAGCACAGCACTTAGCACCCATTTTGATAATTACAGTTTATGTGTTCATCCACCCTAGACTTTGCCTTCCATAAGAGCAAGGTCTTTGCTGTGGCTATCATTGAAACTCCAGTACTAGTCATGATACCTGACTTATCATAACATACATTTTTAAGAAGTAAACAGAGCTTATTTGGGTATCTTTTTTCAGCACATGTTGTAAGACAAAAAAAGAAAAAAAGAAAAGAAAAGAATTTAAGACTGGATCAATGGCCATTGTGCAATAATCTGAGCATCTACTGTGTGATATTCTTCAGGGTTTTATACTAGAGTTTCACACCCACTTCCAGTTATCTTTTTAGGTATGAGGATAGAACCCTGACATCTAGTCATGCTTTGCAAGTGCTCTCACAGTGAACTACAAACATCCCCAGCCACTATCTCATTGTTAATGGAAAGTATGCTGTTCTGACTCCTTAGATGGAGGGAAAGTTTCTGCCTGGAGAAAGAAGCCGCCCAACATCCCCAGACTTCTGGTGGCAGCACCAGGATGTTTATCCACATCCTCCTAACAGTAGAGAGACAGGTTTTCCACCATGCTGTGGTATTTCTAATAAGGCAAAGCTGAGGGCAGCTCTTCTTCATCTTATAAAACAAGAAGCATAAGTATTTTAGCTCCTAAGGATGTGTTTTTAAACAAACAAAAGACACATCTTATGTAAAAAATTAAGTGATTGATCTATTGCTTGAAAATGTTAACATTCTTAGGGTCTCAAAATGAAAAATGAAAACAGAAGAGTTTTGTTGTTGCTATTATTGTTTGTTGTTGTGGTGGTGGTGGTAGTGGTGGTGGTGGTAGTGGTGGTGGTGGTGGTGGTTTCTTGATAAAATTAGCATCACTGTTTTTGTACATGACTCAGTCACTTTTTTTTCAAATTCAAGTGTATTAAATAAATTAAATTTCTGTAAGATGTGTATGAAAATAATTATTAGCTCTTGACAAATATTTTATCAGTTGAACACATTTAAAATGCAGAACGTTGAGGGGAAGCATAAGTTTTCTGATTTTTTTATTTCCCATATTTAATTTATTTTTAATTAATTTAATGATTTAATTAATTAATAATTTAATTAATTTAGTAATTTTTTATTGTCAGATTTTAAATAATCCAAGATGGTCCCTTGTATTACTTAACTCTTTGTAACAACCTTAGAACCTTTGGGAACAGTTGGCTTCAACACTAAAAGGATCAAACTTTACCTACTTTTGATTCCAAAATGGAATGACCAGTATTGTATACCTCCACTGGCTTCAGCTGTGAGACAGTAATAGCCTCAGGAAATACGGAAATTTATTTTGTGTGCGTGTCCTGTGTGTAATGATCAATGCTTAAATGTATATGCAATCCTTTGATGTATGACAATCAGTGGGACCTAGAGGCCACAAACAGCTGGTATTTATGTAAGGACACTGTGTGCAAAGGCTTGCAGAAAACCATCAGCATGGGTTGAATTTATTCTTCCCAACATACTATAGAGTTCCTAAAATCAGTTGGAAAATTGAAGGCATGACAAAGTAGCACAGACTTTCATCCATAACAGTTTTTATCCCAAGTTTTCTGTTTGTGTCCCAGGCTGCCCTGATCATACAGAACCAGCTTATTATGGAAATCAAGGGAAGCCAGAGATACTGAACGGCAGGTAGAGCATTGGAAGGCCCAGAGTTCACTCCTTTCCTGAGTTTTCTGTCTTTAGGGGAGTCAGAGTTCTTACATTCTCACTAGATATTTTTCCTTTCATCATCTCCAGAATAATCAAATGGAACTTACCCGTACTGGATTGAACAATTCCAGAGTCAACTGTTTGTCCAAGAAGGTCATACTGGTTTAAGCGTGATCCATCTTCTGCCACAACTACTGAGCGAGCTGGCTCTCTGGTCCACTCATAGACAACTTCTGCTCTTGTATAAGCATCTGAGAGAGAGAAAAAAAAGAGCATAGTTATGCATCTTGCCTCTTGGCTCCTCCTAATGAGCTGATTGTTCCATCAGCTTCGTATTTCCTACCACATTTTTGCAGAGGGCAAGCCAGAAAATGAAAGCTCATATTCGGTTGCTTGGTAATATAAATACACATTTTTTTCTGAGGTTTTTCTTTCAGTCACTTGTCCACTCCTAACATGTTAAGCTCATACAAAGGCTACAGCACTGTGCTAGTGTTGCAATAATAAACATACACAAGGTGGCTGACTTTATGTGACTTATATTGGCGTAATAGAGACACAAACATATAGCCAAATAAAGATGTAATTCCTCAGAGCGTTTAATGCAAGAAAGCCATACACTACTAGGTGAAGGGATGGAGGGAGAAAGTCTGCATTTAGGTATGGAAAAGGACTTAGAGAGGTTCAAGTCAACACTTTTATGAATGCGAGACCTAAAAACAGAAGGTGGGCAGAGCAGAGATCATGAGGGAAAAAAAGAAACTTGTTCAATAGGCAACATGTTTTTTGTTGTTGTTGTTGTTTATTTATTTATCTTTATTTCAGACAAAGGCATGACTCAGTTGAAGAAGATTAGTATATGCACAGTAGAAAGCATGAGACCTAAAGTGACATAGAGCCAACAACCCTGGGTACATATGACATTGAGTCATTGGAAGCTTACAGTAAATGGAAGAGTGTTGCTGCAGAGGCTCACACTGACATCCTGTTAAACTGATGATTCGTATAGATATTTACAATCATGCTGCTGCTGCCGAAGATGGTAATAAGTTACCTTGCAAAACCTTCCTTCTCACTCATGGGCACAAGCCAAGTCACTGGCAGTCCAGAAATCTCCCGTATGAGGTTCTTGTTCATAAGTCTTTAATCCACTCAGATTAGAGACCCGTGAATAGAAATGAAGGGAAGAAGGAAGTGAGGGGGGAAGGATCGACAGAAGGAAGAAAAGAAGGTGGCAGGATGGAAGAAAAGATTTCACAGCTTTTCTCTTTTCCAGTCATAGAAGACCCATTTCACATGGGCTGAAATGCCATCCTCTGTTTAGATGCACAATGATGTTAACCTTTTAAGGAGTATCCGATGAGGAAGAGTAAGCTGCTTTAGATTATTTGATGGGAGGGCGTGACAGCAAAGGTTGGCCTTATGATACAAGCTTGATTCACTGGCCAATGGCCAACTCATCCATTAGTCACATTTGGCACCCCTCCCAGGGACCAAACCACTTTCAGAAGGCTACAAAAATGTTTTAATTTATTTAAGATCTAAGATCAATATAACCTAAACTGGCATGTATTCATCTTTATACCAACAGTTATAAACTATAATTTGAATTGTGCTTTGGAGGAATTTCCCTCCCAAAAAAGACAAAAATGCTTAGAGCTCATTGAATTCTTAACACTGATGTGTTCAATACAACCTTCAAACTCAGGATTGAGAATTGTGTACAAATATGTATTCCCCAAGCTAAAATATTATGAGATATTAAACTATGGTTGCCTTTTCCATGAAAATGATGCTCTCTGCAAAACATACTCTGACTTTGAAACACAACTTGGAATGTCACTTTACTCTGAGCTAAGTGAAGCAGAAAAACTGAGATCTTGCTTCCCTGTCATGTGGCATCCTGCTTGCCCCATCATCTCTTATAAGTCAATTAATACCAGTTATCTCTTGAGAAAACATTTATGTAAGTTTGAGAGAAAATAATTTAATGTATCCTGAGACAACTTTAAGTGACAAATGAGTAATCTAGAATTTGCCCCCATAGACTTTAAAACTTTCCTTATTTTCTTGTGGCTATTTTCAGTGGGTAAAAGGGCAAGGTGTCTTAGCGTGATACCGAGTAGGACAATTTTATCAATGAGGAAGGTATAAAATTAGACATTAAAAGGCTCTTAGAAGAGGGCAGAGCACACAAGTTGGAGACGCAATATATTACTTTCTGGTCATAGCAAATTCTTGTTTTCTTACTGAAGTAGACACACTGCATTTATTATGGCGCAAATTGACTGAATGTGCCTCTTCAAAAAGCCTCAATGGTCACATACTTTCATCACATTTTATAGACAGTAAAGTGGGGCACAGAACCAAATACTTTTTTCATGGCATGCCACTATTTAGTGGGGAAACAGAGATAAGAGTTTAAGATGCTGTTCATTCTGTTCCATCTCATTGGAAATATTTTTTTTTTCTAGAAAAAAATAGTCCACTTTGTACATAAGCCACGGAAGTCTGCTAGTTCTGTAAATGTCGAGGAAGCTAATTCTAGAGCTTGTGCCATTTTGGAACAAGCTAAATCTCCTGCTACTATATTGTACAGTTGTTGGCAACAGTGGCTGGATGGTATCGTTTTATAACTTGAGTTGTCTCTGGAATGCTAATATAGTTAGAGCGGGAAAAGTGGGGTGCTATCTTTGGTGCCTCATGCTTCACTTTTTAGAAGTACCATGGTGTCTGAACATGCATAAGCCCTCTTCTGCAGTGCAGTGAAAGTTTACATCACTTACTACTTAGAGCTCCTCCTGGAAATTTCCCTAAATGAAGAATGCACTCCCATGATGCAAGCTGATGCTTTATGGTAGAGAAGACAGAAGGAAGGTACAAGGATAGTTTATGTGAACTGATAATTCTTAAATAGAAGGAAGTAAAAGCTGGCAAATGTCTTCAACTGCATAGTCAAACACTTTAGGACAGGATATCAAAGACATCATATTCCCTAGTAAGAAATGGTAAAACAAAAGGCATTGGTTGAAGTTAAGAAGTAGCCTAGTGTTAATACTTCACTAAAGCCTAGATTTAATGTCAAGAGAGGAGCTGTAAAACGAAGTGCCAGTGCCTTTTATCAGCCTCAGTGGCCAGAGTTCCATGTTTTCCTTTCATTCCTCAGACCTCTTCTTTCTACCTGCTTAAATGTTGAAAAGTAAAAGGGCACTTAAAACCTGGTTAGTATAATCTTTCTTTATTCAATAAATACATATTTATTGAATCATATTAACCTCTGCAACAGAAAATGCTAAATAAAATATACCCTGCTCTTATAAAAGTTGTAGTCATCTACACACAATAGAAAGTGTTAATTAATAAACACAAATGATAATGAATACAGGGGCAAATGTTATAAAACAAGCAGGGGAAAAGGACCAAGAAAATTGATAGTGCCATATATGAATTACTACAGAATCGTCAGGAAGAAACTTAAGATGTGCTGTTTATGCTGAGTTGTGGAAGATGGGAAGGCTATCCACACAGATGCTATGAAGAGAAGAGCAACATGGACAGGAAAGAGCACAGGCCAAACACCCGGGTGCAAAACTGCTTTATGCATTTTTAAACTTCATTCTTTTTGTATGCTACACTATTTGTTCTCTCCTCATGATCCATTCCCTTCTTTGTAAAATACCTCTCAAATCCTTCAAATGAAAATGTGTCTATATGAAAACATTCTGCCCAACCTCCTCTGAGAACATACCAAAGTAAAACACATTTTATTATACTGAGATACAGGTAGACGATTCTTAGGATTTTAGGAAAAGCTTTGATCAGTGTAGCCACTAATTTCTTATTTTCTTTACCAACAATTCTCCATCTTCCTGAAAGCAGATGCAGGTGCTTGAGGTGCCATGTTGTGATGAGAAACTTCATGTACAGACACTCTTTGTTAAGACTTGGGACTGAGCAGACGTGAACCAACAATGACCTTTACACATCTTATATGAAAGTGCATGGCCCCTTTTCTTTCGCTCCTTTCAGTCCACACTACTGAAGCAAACCTTACTGAAAAATAAACTGTAATTCACTGAGCAAATAAGAACACATTTGAAGCCTAATCGAAGTTGGGAATAAAATACTTTTATCTGGGGACATTATTGGTAATGATACTGTGGTAGTGGTGATGGATCAGCACTGGCTCAGGAATAATATAGTGGGTGATCTTCCTCCTAAGGTTACATTGTAGACTGGGAGAACTTATAAGGGAGCATAAATCTGGAGAACTATTTGATCTCCAAGTAACAAATAATAGCATCACTGTTAGAAATAGAACAGGAGAGCCCACGATGTAAAGAGCACATTAAAACAAAAAAGGGGTGCAAAAAGGCAGTCTTCCCTAGAGTCTTGTTTAGCTGAAAGGTTTGGAAGAGATTAATCTTGAGTTTTCAGGATAGAATGTGATCTATAAATAGAGAACAATGTCTCCCCATGACTAGAGCTTCGAGGCGCATGAAGGCCCTTTGCTATTTTCTTTGCTTGCTGTCATCCTACACTACCACTATTTTTCTTCTATGAATCATATTTTACCAAAATAGTTGCTCAGTCTGCCTGTCTTGTGGGAAGAGTAAGCCGGTTAGGTAAACCAGGATTGACTCAGTCCCTGTCTGAACCGTCCCCCCCCCCCCCCCCCCCCCGCAGGAAGCCGGAAATACATTATCTTCACTCCATGTATGCACTGGAGTCAGAAAGGCGAGAGAGTAGCTCAGAAAGTCCATCTCTACAGCCCAAAGTTCCTTTGTCTCCCCAGAGGTACTCCTTGGTGATTTCAAACAGTACGGATCCATAAAGTTAACACAATGGAGGTGTGTCTATGATACCATCAAATGAAAACAAAAGCATAAATACATTCATGAATTCCATGGGACAGTCACACTGACTGGAGAAAATTAGAGATGATAATGTCAATAATTTATTTTCTAGATATCTCCTTAACATGACTCTATTAAGAACAATACCTACATATTTTCTTTGGCCACCAATGAATATTTTCTTAAAACCTTGTCAGACATTGTAAAGTAAATACAGCAATCCCCTTTTATTGGGATGAAAATGTATCTATGAGATCCAAGATTATTTTCCCTTTTCCACCAATACTACTTGATACTGTTTTTCTACTAGATGGTTTAATCCATGGTTTCTATTTTAGTAAATAAAAGAAAATAACATGGGAGCTGGAGAGATGGCTCAGTGGTCAAGAGTGTGCACTGTTCTTCTCGGGATCCTGAGTTTTATTTCCCTGCACACAAATCAGGCAGTTCACGACCACTTGTAACTACAGCTCCAGGAGATTTGATGATGTCCTCTTATGGCCTCCACAGGTGCACATGCATGCATGATATGCATTCATATAGTGTCCTAGTTAGAATTGATATTGCTGTGATGAAACACCATGACAGAAGAACTTGGAAAGGAAATGGTTTGTTTCAGCTTACAATTCTATGTATCAGTTCATCACTGAGGGAAGTCAGGGCAGGAACTCAAACAAGGCAGGAACCTGGAGGTAGGAGCTGATGCAAAGGCCATGGAGGGGAGCTGTTTACTGGTTGCTTTCCATAGCTTACTCAGCCTGCTTTCTTATACAATCCAGACCTACCAGAGCAGGGATGGCACCATCTTCAATGGTCTGAACCCACACACACCAATCACTAATTAAGAAAATATCTTACAGCTGGATCTTACAGAGGCGTTTTCTCAATTGAGGCTCCTTTATTTCAGATAAGTCTGGCTTGCATAAGCTGACATAAAATTAGCCAGCATATATAGGTGCACACATACATATACAAAAATAAAATCCTTTTTAAAAAGCGAAAATACAAAACACATAAGGGCTACTACTCATAGCCAACTCTTGTAATATATTGCTGTCTTAATTTTCTTGATGTATTTGTGACTTTCCAACAGACCATAACTAATTGGAAATCTCTTGCTTAAGTTCATAGATCTTGCATAAGAATAATGATAATTTAAAGTAAATTCACTTACAGCTTCCAAATTTTAATGGGCAGGCATGGGCATCCATAGGGAAGTCTTCCAAGTGCATTGGGCATTCAGCTCTCACCGTCAGCCTTATCAATTAAGGAAACAGAATACAAACAAAAGCTCTATAAATTAGACATTTGATGATAATTAGACAAGGATGTTATTAACTATAGCAAATATATTAACAAATCAGATTAGATGGACATAAATTGTACACCTATGCTATATTCCCAATAATCAAATGATCTTGAAAGATTTATAAGACATCATGACTGTTTTCTATAATTTTTGCTTACTTTATGAAAATCAACAAGATTGGATTTTGAAGAAGGGGAAAACATTACTGGTGTTTCTTATAACAGAAAACATCCACTAATCCATCTGGCTATGGGAATTGTTCCGAGAATTAAAGTAGTTATAATCAAATATATAATTGCATAACCCAATGGTGGATATAATAATTTTCCTGATTTGATTATTATATAATGTATACCTAAATTTATATTTATATATATATAATATATATATATATGATTATTATCGGTCAATTAAAGATACAAAAAAAACCATAAAAGAACGTGCATAATTACCACTTGATCCTTGATTGAGAAAAAAACATTGGCAGCAATACCAAGAATAGTCCTCCTGTCCTAATCATTCTCCAAATCCTTCCCCAAATAGCACCAACAAATGGGACAGAAATAGAGAGTAGGTGAAGTAGAAAGTGTCCCCAGGCTTTGTGATACTGTGGTTCATACAAGGTGCAAACCCTCCTTGGTGATTTTTATGAAGTATGACTGAATTTCCAACAGTTAGTTTTATTTACAAACCCATTGCCAGGTTGAGGCAGGTCTATACTGTATTTCACATGTATATCACATGTTCTGGGAATGTGAACTCTATTCATATTTCTGTTTATTTGCTTGTTTAACTCTTGAGACAGGCTTTCTCTGCACAACAGCTCTGGCTGTCCTGGAACTCACTTTGTAGACCAAGCTGGCCTCAAACTCACAGAGATCTGCCTGCTTCTGCCTCCCAAGTGCTGTGCTTAAAGGCATGCGCCACACCACCCAGACATACTATTCATGTTTTTTAAAAAAATGCTAAAAACTTATTCATTGAAATATATGTAGATAGATACATAGATACATAGATACATAGATACATAGATAGATACATAGATAGATACATAGATTTGAAACAGGTGCTTAGGTTGTGGTAGTTGTAAATTCTTGTCCCTTTGCTCCATATAAGATCTCTCCAGTTTTGATACTACTGTGATTAGTACAGTTGAAGCTGAGGCAGCTTACATGTATGCAGTGCAACTTGAAATGAGAGGGATATTAAGAAGTAGCACACACTAACTGAATCGTAGCTCATCCCGGCACATAGAAATACTTGACAAGAATGGAAACTTCATAAAGACAAGAGGTCAAAAGAGATTCTATGTGTGAAAGAAATTGCAATGCATATCTTCCATGTGCAAACCACATATTTCAATGGAGGTTTTATTATTATTTTTGGAGAACGAAGTTCTTGCTGACTTCTTCAGAAGGCTTTGGACAATTAGATATTTTTAGTAGTTTTTCATTCTTGTAAAGATGGACTAGTCAGCCCTGTTAATGTGTGTTTGTGTTTAGTTGAAAAAGCAGTGAGAGAAAACAGGGGTTGGAAGTGGTAGTGGTTGCCTTGTTATCTCAGGTGCTTTATATGAAAAGTCAGAATTTCATATGAGAAGGAAACCTTTGTTCTCAATTATTTGTTAGTAGAGAAAGAATATTGCAATTGCTAGATGAAATTAGGGACAGGTAGTGTTCGATTGGATATCTCAATTTAATGAAATGGTTGGGCATAGGTACTGTGAGGTTAGGAACAAGGCAGATGTGCCAAATTTTAATGAAAGAAATAACCAAATATAGCAAACACTGACCATTCCAATCAATAGTCATACCGGGCAACCAACTTCCATTTGAACAAAAAGAAAATTTTTAATAAAAAAAATCAAAGAATAAGTCATAGACCATTCAGTTTCCAAGTTAAGAACATGTAAAAATGTCCTTTTATAAAAATTATTTAACAGTTTTGGTTTGTGATTCATGCTTCCTTCATTCTATCTCTAAGATGCTGTACACTTATGACATGTTTTTTTTTTTTCAGTCATTTCAAAGGGGGGAAATTTTTACATCATACACACATACATACACATACAGTCTTCAGGCTAAGCCAAATGAACCATCTCTAGCTAAGAATATTATTTGAGAAATCGTGTATTTCTTCCCATACATAGTTCCATGTGAATTTTTAAAAAAACTTTGTGTAGTCATATTTTTCATTTTTGTCTTCCTTTTTTTTTCAGAAATGTTACTACCAAATATTCAAATTTTGATAGCTTCTAGAAATTTACCTCCACCTTATTTGAATTCAGGGAGATATGCCATTCATAACAGGGACTGAAAGATCCTCATTTTGAATTAAAACAAGTTGGAAATACTGCCTCTGCAATGTTGCATTACTTAACCTAGACTTCATTTACGTTTTATTTAATACTGCATGCATGCATGCATGCCATTTCAGAGCATTAATATTGCTTAGCAAAATAAATTTAACGCCTAACCCAACAGGAAGCTCAAAGACCGATCGTGGCCCATTAGCACCCTGATGACGTAGTTCTTACAGCAGAACAAGACCGGGGACAGTTTCCTGCAGGAACCAAGGCTGTCCGTCCGTCCTTACCTCATGGTGTACAGCAGCGTGCCGTCCTCTGTGATTCGCAGGAGTTTGTTAGGCATGGTCATGTTGTGGGCCACAGACTTCTTTCCATTGTGGAAAAAGGTATCGGGAGTCCAGATTTTACTGGCCATGAGGTTGTTTAACCGAAGAACTGTCATGGGCCCTTTGAATTTTAATCTTTCATCCTTCCAGCTTTGACGGAAAAACACATCTATTGTATATTCCTGGGTAATTTGGGAAAGAGCAGGGTTGGTTCACAGTGTTACATGTTGCCATACAAATAACTTACAAATAAGATTTTGGAAGCTCAGTGTGGCTTAGGTGACATTCTCAGAAGCAAATGTGTGCTGTGGGCTGTTCTATATGGCAAATGTGTTGCTAATAAAACACTGATTGGCCAGTGGCTAGGCAGGAAGTATAGGCGGGACTAACAGAGAGAATAAAAAGAACAGGAAGGCGGAGGGAGTCACTGCCAGCCACCGCCAGGACAAGCAGCATGTAAAGATGCCGGTAAGCCACGAGCCATGTGGCAAGGTATAGATTTATAGAAATGGATTAATTTAAGATATAAGAACAGTTAGCAAGAAGCCTGCCACGGCCATACAGTTTATAAGCAATATAAGTCTCTGTGTTTACTTGGTTGGGTCTGAGCGGCTGTGGGACTGGCAGGTGAAAGAGATTTATCCTGACCGTGGGCCAGGCAGGAAAACTCTAGCTACAAATGTGTGGTGGCACTTATGTGTTAGTATTAGAGGAATCACTGATGGCTTTTGGTAATAATTTTTAACATATATGTATGTATGTGCATACACACAGAGAGACACACGCAAACAATCTGTAAGATTTATGGGGAAAATTGTTCTCAATTTTCTCCTCAGATATCTGAAAGTAAAACAGAAACTCCCTTTGTCACAATAGAAAAATGAAAACAATAAATGACAGTTTAAAAAAATAAACTCATATTTTCAGGTTGTATGCAAAGGAGAATATTTAAGTTAATGAATTTCAGGAGTAAGAACAAAACATAATATTTTACAGGTCCATCTGTGTTCCTTGAAAACCTCATACACAAACTCAAGCCAATCATGGTGCTGATACAGATGTAAAAATCCATTGACAAAGGAAATGGCTTTGTGTTTCCTGTTCTTTTCTAAAATAATGCATGTAGCCTTCCAGTTCTCCTACATAGTGAACAAGACTATAAAAATGTGGTAGAAGCTAATCAATTTCCACTGTTAATTTGGACTTTTGTTCCAAAGAGAAGGGAGAGAGAAGAATGCAAAGTGTGGAGGTGTGTGTGTTAGTGATCTCATGTGTGTGTATATCACATGAGAGATGTGTGAACCTCATCATCATTCACAGCCAGGGAATCGATTTATTTGAATAAGCAGAGCATTCCTTATGGCATTATCCAGAGACGAACATCTGCTCATCTAAAAACAAGCGATGTGACTTACCAGCTCCTGAAATTGAAAAGGATAGTGTTCGTCTTCCTTGCAGTACTTGCTACATTGGCACTAAATTTAGAACTCAATGGTTCGAAATAAAGATTACCACATTCTCCATTAATCTTAGCATACTCAAAACCAGAAAGGATGAGGGGGTGAGGGGACTGGAAAACATTATGCCACGTTTTCCTAGTCCTGTGAAGCTTGGTGCCTCTGAAAGCAGCTGTTTTTAAATCCTATACATGTCATCCTTAGGACATATAAAATAAATAATTTCTGTCTTTAGGCATTTTGTGCATGGCTTTAACTACCTGTCTCTTTCCTAGAATTTAAACAATATGCAGTAAAGTCTGGATGTATATCCACTCTTCTGGCAGAGGTTTGATATTACTCAGCCATCACTGATCCATAAAGTTACATCATTAGTGGATGTGTAATTCACCATGTGGCTAATTGGGGTGACTGACATATAAAGAAGGAGGTGAATGATGCTATTCTGTTGAGACAGGCCAGACAAGTTACCATGTTTGTTGTTAGGCTTTTCTGTGTCAGGAAGTGTCAGATGGAAGTCACTGTGACACCTGATAGGAATTTATTCATGGCAAACATTTGTTAAGCATCCATTAAACTCAGCAGAGGGAGAAATTTTTAAGCCTTGACTATTACTAGAAGAACTCATGGAGGATAGGGATTGTGGATTAGATGACGTAGCAACATTACATGAGGACAGTGCTTATTACTCATACTACATCTAGTCTCCTTGTGCATATGTCTCCTTGTCTAGATAACAGCCAGGCTTCTGATACAGAGGTACCATATCTGATGACCTTTCCTTTCTTCTTTATCTAGCTACAGCCAACTGCTCTCAATACAACTGAATGGCTTTAGACTGGTCCGAACTACAGAGAATGTCTGCAGGTAAATCCAGATCCCAAGCATACTTAAACAGATCATGTTCTCAGGAATCAAAACACTTGCTTCATTTCCTAGCTCTAAGGAAGATTTTGCTTGTTTGTTTGGGTTTGGTTAGTTTTTGAAAGCATAGTAAGTGTTCAATGTAAATTAAAGTTGAAAGAGATTGAATTTAAATTTTCAGCAAGATAATGCCCAAAGGCAATGACTCCAAAAATTATGACCATATTGTCCATGTCCTAACATTTGTGCTTTTATTATATTTCCATTCAGCTTTATTTATCTGTGCTAAAGGCTGACAGTGAAACCCCTTTTCCCCAATTTTGGGACAGTTCACCTTCAAATATAACACACACACACACACACACACACACACACACACATACATACACACACACAACAACACTAAGGGCAAAATATAATCTCCCCTTTTCTCTGCTAGAGGAGAAATAAAAACTTAAACAAAAGTAGTTGACTGGGACCATATATTGTCTAACTACAAATAGAAACACTCTCTGTCTCATATTTTCTGAACCTATCCATATGATTGACATGGTAGCAGTAAACAACTTCCAGGATGTCCTTATACAATATGACCACAATTTATTTAATCAAGAATTACCATTTGGGCCAATATGAGCCATGTTTCCTATTTCAGAGATGCTGAAATAAGGTTTAGGGAAGATCTATAGTAGTAGTGACTATGGGTATGAAATCAGTACCTATTATTTGGTTTCCAATTTTACCAGCACAATTTTTAAACTAGAATTCTTTATAGCTTGGGATTTAAAAAAATGTGCTATAAAAAAGTGACTTTGGAAAAGTTACAGGATGGGAACTTGAAGAAGGTGAGAAGCAGTCATAACCAAGACAGACAAAAGCAGAATACAAAAGATGAGACTCAGTAGAAAAGATTAAATAAATGCAAAGTATTTTTGAAGGATTTATTCAAGTTTCAGGATTACAAATTCCACCTTATAAGAGAAAATTCTCCCCAAGTTTCTCTGCTTAATAGAGTAGGTCCCTGGAGAATATGAGCCTTATTCTCAAGATCTGGGACAAAACATAGACTTTGCACCTAAATAAATACCGTATTGAAGTGTTCTGGTTCATGCTATTTATTAACATCTGTATGTGCCTTGACTTAATACATTTTAAGCACCACAGAAAGCAAGGCTGTGTGATTGTGCAGCCTGGATATTTCTGTCAGAGCCTAGTGCCATGGGAATGTACTGTTTGATGGCCAATTAATGGTTTTTAAAATAAGCTTAAGGAGCTGACCTCATTTTGTTTTTTATTCTAGGTGAAGTTAGATGCCTTGGGAGCTGAGCAGTCTTCAGGGATGGACTGCTCAGGTTTCAATAGGTACCCTTAGCTAGTGGGTCACTTTCCTTTCCTGAGAGCATGCAGATAAGAATATTATTGAGCTGAAAGTTTTGAAATGAGGATTAGATAGAATAACATTTAAAATGTTCTAGAACCTTGAAAACACTCAGTAATGACAAGTTCAAACACAGTTATTACTAATTAGATATTTTATCAGTTCCTGCTTAAAAAATAGAGAAAGCTTTTCCTGTTTTTAAAAGGTAACCTTATCATTCTTTCTTCAAACTTGGATGGCCTCTAAATAAAACTCCTTTTTATACTTAATCTCCCTCCCATAATACAATTTAAATAATCTTCTATAGCAAAAGATCAGGTATAGATTCCAGGATCCACTTTGCAAATCAGTTGTGAAGCCTAATTTGATCCTTTTATGAAACAACTTGATTGATGTTTCAGAAATTACAAGCAATGAGAAAGATCAGCTTCTGTACATCCTCTGCTTTTCTTTTCTATTTTTTCCCTGAAATTTATATGTGAAATACAAATTTGACTGTTGCAGGCATACTGACCAGTAGAAATAATACTATTATGTACCTTTATTCTAAGCCAAAAGCACAACTTCATTGGTCCTTTGAATGTCCATTAAGCTGAGTTAGTAACTGAAAAGCATAGTCAAATCTGTCAACATCCAGCACAGATGGAAGAGGAACTCACAAAACCCCGCCCCTAGCTGAGGAGCTATTGGCCACTGGTGGCTGCTGGGGGAGGGAAAATCAGTTTTTGTGGAATGTGATCTCTGCATGGCTGCCCATGCTCTCTCTAGAGGATAGTCCTACAATCATAAATATTGTCAGTACACATAGGACTCAGTGGGTTCAAAATAGTACATGAAGTTGGAAAGGAGACTCTTGGGTGGCTGTGATAGTACTTAGGAGAGACAAGAACAGGGGTGGATGGATCAAATTCTTAAAAGAATAAACACGCCGGGCGTTGGTGGCGCACGCCTTTAATCCCAGCACTCGGGAGGCAGAGGCAGGCGGATCTCTGTGAGTTCGAGGCCAGCCTGGGCTACCAAGTGAGTTCCAGGAAAGGCGCAAAGCCACATAGAGAAACCCTGTCTCGAAAAACCAAAAAAAAAAAAAAAAGAATAAACACAAATATATTTTTAAAATAAAAAATAATTAAGGCTTACTATTTTAAGGGAATTTACTTATTTTTCACATTTGGTTTCCTTTGGGCACTGTCCCTTAACACTGTGAGGCATTCTGCCAAATGGAAGAGACAAAGGTAGAATTATTGTAAATAAGTAAATAAGTTTAAAAGTAAATATAAAAACAAACAATATGTTATTCTAATCCCATGCCCTTTACTCCATTGTCTTCTTTATCAAAATAGTCAGAAGTCAAGGAGGAGGATTCAGGTTACATTGGCCCACAAGAATTCAATTTTATTTATTTATTTATTTATTTATTTATTTATTTATTTATTTATTTATTTATTTTTGGTTCTTCGAGACAGAATTCCCTGTGTAGTTTTGTTGCCTGTCCTGGATCTCGCTCTGTAGACCAAGCTGGCCTCGAACTCACAGAGATCTGCCTGGCTCTGCCTCCCAAGTGCTGGGATTAAAGGAGTGTGCCACCGCTGTCCAGTCAGAATTCAATTTTTAATGGGAATTGGGCTCTACTCCTATCATCAAGCAACTAGTAATTCTTTACTCCCTTTAAATGAGCAATGCACTCACACTGACATCAGTAAGACGTGTTTGTCTTTGCAACTTTTCACATCACTTTAAGAAAATAAGACATTAATTTGCAATAAAAAAATAATTTCACCAAGCAGTGCTGCACATGCAGCCAAGAGCAGTGTTGAATTTAAATAAAGGAATTTTATTGAAACACAAATACAAGGACTTAATTTGGTATTATGCCAATGATAAGTTTTTCTTTCTCAGTTTGTTCCCCTGTGAAAATATAGGGTTTAGATGAGTATAGAAATGAGAAAATGACCTTTAAGGGAGTGTGTGTGAGTGTGTGTGGTGGGGGGAATAAGTGTGCATGTGGGGGTGGGGGTGAGGGTGTTAGGGGATGTTGAGTATGTGATTTAAATCATGTATAATCTTACATGAATGGGTACCTAGACATCTGAGAGATTTTGAGCCTTTGGTTTTTAAAATTTTGCCCAGAATACTTAATGTTCTGCTTCATATGAACTTGATTTTATTATATTGTCTTTGATGGGAGACTGTGGATGGTGGTGAGACTTTAACTCAGCCATATTTACTCCTAGAGCCAGGCTTAAGAAGTTCCAGGCTGTATCACCTTATAGTAATCAGGAATTGCATAATGACAATATGCATGTAGTTAAGCCTGTAAATGAGTGAGAAAGAATGCCAACATTACGTATACATTGTAAGGATACAGGCAGAATAATCTGAGTTTCCTTTTAAACCAGGAAAATCTGCAACTTTTATATGAGTTCTCCCTATGCTACTAGGAAATCAAAACACATTTGCATTAAGTACTAATAAAAGATATTTAATAATAATAATACATATTTGAAATATTCATAGTGGCCTCTTTATCATGGTTTGGTAAAATTGATAGACCTCTTAAATTTTCAAGGATGTTCCATAGGAAAAGGAAGGACAGACACACACAGTTCCACTTTTGGAAATTATTTGGTGCACGTTTTTGCAACAAAGAACATTTCTCTGTCCTGTATTTCTCCCTCTCAAGCATTCTTTTTTTTTTAATTTGGGTCAAGTGTTCTCTCAACTTTGATATTCATTTTTCATATATATCCACAAAGGATTGGGACATGGTAGTACAAATAGCTGCTTTCTCTGGAATAGTAGTGCTTATCTGACATCCCTGAATCACCACGGCCTCACAACTGAAGTGAAAGGCACGAGGCACAGGGAGCTGAGTAGTCATTTTAGGAGTGAAAAGGGGAACACTGTAGCGGTTGGTTGATAAGCACAGAAACAGTGTGTGTGTGTGTGTGTGTGTGTGTGTGTGTGTGTGTGTGTGTGTG
>CABHPP010117055.1:0-42763 GCA_902168425.1 Peromyscus attwateri
TCTAGAGTAAAACCAAATCCTACTGTTCTACAGCAATAAAGTGACTCCTGGGGAAATTCTGCTGTACTGAAGGATCAGTTCAGAGAACCCTGTGGAAGAGGAAATAGAAAGCTTACAAGAGCAGAAGGGATGGAGGACACCAAGGTAACATGGCCCTCTAAACCAACAGGATCTAAGAACTCACACAAACTGGTGCAGCATTCACAGTGCTACATGGATGTGTACCAGATGGAGTTCTAGAGTTGAATGGAGAAGTAGACACATGCCTCCATTACCAACCTAAAAGCTAATCTCCAATTGATAACCACTTGCAAATAAAAATTTACTTTTCTCCAAAGGAGTCTCGCTGGGGAAAGAAACTACTTGCAGTGGTAGGCTCATGCCCAGCAGCAGATGGCCAACAGCAAATGAACTCAAAGGCTTCTGTGGGGGTTCTTTACCTCATATGTTGTGATGGAGCGCTTAAAAATATTTTTATCTAGTTTTTAAATTTTATTTAAAATTTAAATAATATATATATATATATATATATAGTTTTTTTCTTACCCTACAGATCCTTTGCATTTATATTATGGCTTCTAGTTTAGTGTCTTTATGGGATTCCTGAGTGCAAAGAGTGGGTCTCTGCGTCTGAATTTGTTTCTTGTGCCTTCTCTTGGGCTCCTTCCTTCCTGTTTGTTTGTTTTGTCCTATTCTAATGTGTTAGTTGTTGTTTTATCTTATCACATTTTATTATCCCGAATAAAATTTGTTTTCTCACAGGAATCAGAAAAAGGATGGATCCAGTTAAGAGGGAAGGTGAGGAAGGTCTGAGAGGAGCAGAGGAAAGGGTGCTGTGGGATGGTCTGTATGGCAAATGTGTTGCTAATAAAACACTGATTGGCCAGTGGCTAGGCAGGAAGTATAGGCGGGACTAACAGAGAGAATAAAAAGAACAGGAAGGCAGAAGGAGTCACTGCCTGCCAGCCACTGCCAGGACAAGCAGCATGTAAAGATGCCGGTAAGCCACGAGCCATGTGGCAAGGTATAGATTTATGGAAATGGATAACTTAAGATATAAGGACAGTTAGCAAGAAGCCTGCCACGGCCATACAGTTTATAAGCAATAGAAGTCTCTGTGTTTCCTTGGTTGGATCTGAGCGGCTGTGGGACTGGCAGGTGAAAGAGATTTATCCTGACTGTGGGCCAGGCAGGAAAACTCTAGCTACAAAAGGGAAACTATAATTAGGATGTATAATGTAAGAAAAACATATTTTTTCAATAAAAAGTAGAAAGGAATTTCTTTCACTTCCTACAATTTTACATATTTTGGTTCTAATCTATTTGTGGTGTGTGTGTGTGTGTGTGTGTGTGTGTGTGTGTGTGTGTGTCTCTGTGTGTCTCAGTCTATATGTGTCCCTGTATGTGTATATGTATGTCTGTGTATAGTGTGTATGTGCGTCTGTGCATACGTGTCTGTGTGTGCTCTCTCTCTCTGTGTTTCTGTGTATGTGTATCTGTGTATGTGCAGGTTCATGTGAAGAGTCCAGAGGAAAACGTCAGGTCCTTACCTAAGACTTTGTTTGAAACAGGGTATCTGTTATTTACCTTCATGGGTGTCAGGCTAGGTGACTCCCATTGTTTAAATGAGACACACCCCATAAATCTTAGCCATTTGAACACTTGGTTCCCAGTCGGCGGCCATTTGAGGAGGATTAGGAAGTCTGGATTTGCTGGTGGAAGTATGTCAGTGAGGGCAGTTGTGTCATTTTACGTTTTTCTCTCTTTGCTTCTTATTTGTAGTTTGTCATGTGAGCTCAGCTGCTGACCCAGCCAAGATGCCTGCTGCATGTGCACATCCTTTCCTGCCATGATGGACTCTTACCTCTCTGGAACTGTATGCCGCATAAGTATTCCTTCTGTAAGTTGCCTTGATCATGGTGTTTTATTGCAACAATAGAAAACCTATGGCAGAAATTGGTACCAAGGAGTGGGGTATTACTGTGACAGACCTGACCATGTGGCTTTTTGAGAATTGTGGAAGATTTGGACACTTTGGACTAGGAAAGTGGTTGAATATTCTAGGTAGAGTTTAATAGGACATCTTAATAGGAGCTAGGAAGACAGTAGTGCTGAAGGCCATGTGGACTATGGAGGTCGAGCTCCAGAGGTTTCTGAGGGGATCAATATTAGCAACTGGTCTAGAGACTATTCTTGTGATGTTTGGACAAAACCTGTGGATGCTTTTTGCCCTCACCCTAAGAACTTACTTGCACTTAAATTTTAAAGTAATGGACTAATTTCTATGTTGGAGGAGATCACAAGGCAGCCTGATACTGACTCTGTCACATGGTTATTGGTAGACACTTGGATGTATGCAGGTCTACAATGAAAAAAGAGCAATTATCTGCTCTAGAATGCAACAACAAACACAAGCTGCTGCAAATGTGACTCAAGTGGAGCTGAGCTCACCCCAAGTTGGTAGTCAAACAAGGTGATGTTGTCTGCATGATTCGTGGGTTAGAGTCATGAAGAACACATGAGTAGATGGGGCATCTTCATCTATAGTTATGGAGCGCTGCTGACACTAGGTTTGTGTCAGGGAGACCGTGAGAGGCCACTGGGTGAAGCTGTTTAAGTGAATTCTGGGTTACATTAAAGACCATGAGATGTTGGCATTCCTAAGGCCATAGGATATATGCCAAGGAGAGATGTACATGGGATGTGGATCCAGTCCAGGAGAAAGAAGTGTGTAACAGGTACCATAGATGGAAGGACAAAGCTATCTAAGCCCTTTGAAATAGACATGGAGTTTGAGTTTTCTGCTGGCTTTTGATCTTGCATTGGTTCAGTATTTCCTCACTATGCCCCCCTCCCAAATCTTCCCATCTGGAATTGTAATGTATATTCCATTCCAATGTATAGAAGAAGTATATACTTTGCTTTTTGAGTTCAAAGGGGGTTATAATTAAGAAGTTGCCTTGAGTCTCAGAAGAGACTTTGGGATTTGAACATTTAAATAGGGTTGATACTGAAAGACGATGGTAACTTTTCAAAATGAATTTTGCATTATGTTATTGCTACAAGACTATAGGAGAGCCAGGGAGTGGAATGTGGTGGTTTGAATGATATGTCTCCCACCTGTCTCAAGTATTTGAATACTTGATTCCAAGTTGCTGGCTGTTTGTGGAGGATTAGGAAGTGTGGCCTTGCTAGAGGAAGTATGTCATTGGAGGCAGGCTTTGAAGTTTCAAAAGAAACATGCCTTTTTGAGTTTTCTCTCTCTGTTCCATGTTCATGGTTCAAGATGATGTGAGCTCTCAGCTACTGGTCCAGCCAGTAGCTTGTTTACATACTTTCCCACCATGATGAACTCTTATCCCTTCAGAGTCATAAGCCAAATAAACCCTTCCTTCTATAGGTTGCTTTGGCCATGGTGTTTTATCTCAGGAATAGAAACCCTAAGACTTTAAGATTCTCTTGTCTCCACCACCCATTTCACCATAGGAACACTGGGACTACATATAGGTGTTATCATGCCTGACTTTGCATGGGTTCTGGTGATATGAACTCAGGTCATCATGTTTTCCTGCAAGCACTTTGTCCACTAACATATCTCCCCATACCCATGTACTTAGGACAGATCACGGTACCTAGCATGTGTTGAGAACTGAGAAATGTCTTCAATCTTTAGTTTACTTCATTAGAATCTGGGCATCTTAATCAATTTAGTTGATACTGGAAAAGTATCAATCAAATCAAAAATTTGATCAGCAATGGCTTTAGGAATCTTTAATTTCTGAAAGTACCAAACAGAGGCCAATAGCTCTAATTTCCTTTAAGTACTTGACCTCAAATTAGCAATTTCCCTATCTATGGAAAGAATAACCAGCTGGATGGGGTAGAGGAGGGATAGGAGTCTGGTGCAGAGATAGTTTTGAACAGGGCCCTCCTGCTCTGTTTAAAATATCCATGTTGTGGTTTAAGTCATTGGGACTGGATGGTATACAACCACACCTCCCTTGCTGGTGCTCTGAACTCTTAATTACCCAATCATGTACTAGGGATGCATTTATATCTTCAACTGGGAGAAAGTCCAAAGAGGAGGGGGATATACAAACAGAGTAAGTAGACCAGAAGAAGCCAAGTCTAGAAGAGGAGAACTTTGCACAAGTTGTGCTTGGTTTCAGAGCCATCCAAGATGCAAAGAAGCTATATCCTGTGTCATCAGCAAACCATCTGGAAGTTTCCTCATAAAGCAGCTTCCTGTCCCCATGTATTTCTTGCTTTATTAGCTAAAATCCCATTACCTTATGCAACATGTGTATGTTGCAGCTTTTGGCAGCATGCATGGAATGTAAAGCTAGGCCTGACCTAAATAAGCAAACCTCTTTCCAAACACATTTCTGTTTGGATTAGAATTCTTTAGAGGATTAAATAGGTCACTGATAGGCACATGTTTGGAGGAGGTTCCTGCTTTAACCCAAGCCTAGTTTAGACACATTTCTTCTTAAGATTTAATTTTCACACCCATGCCTACAGGAATGTCGCAACCCAAATTCCCTGTGCATCAGCATAAACAGAAAAGTGGCAGTAGGTAATACACACCTAGATTTGTGCATGATGGAAGAAAAATAATTCAGAAAATCCACTTAAATTCTACATGTAAAGCTAAAGGAATTTACTGCTTACCAAGTAAATTTGACTTACGTTTTTCTTTTTGGTTTTGCAGCTTCAAAATTAGAAACTTCCTATAGAATAAAATAAAATAATTAGTCCAAGAAAATAGGGAGTGGTTTTTTTTTTGGTATATTATATCTTTTCATGTAAGCTAACTGTAGTTCATTTTGACAATTTCCTCATAGAGAAGACTACCTTTTCTCCTTTATTTTAGTAATGTCTCATAGAATCTTGATGTTAGGGGTTTTCCCTCCTTTTTTATCTTTTTAACTTTCGGGGTGTGTGTTTATGTGTGTGGTGTAGTGTAGGCATGTGTAGTGTACGGTATACACACATGTATATATGTACAAGTACAGAGGCCAGAAAAAGATGTTAGCTGTCTTTCTCTGTCATTCTCTGCCTCATTTCCTTGAGACAGGATCTCTCACTGAACCTGACACTCACTGTTTTCTGTTACACTAGAGGTCAAAAAACAACCCATGATCTTCCAGTCCCCCACCTTCCTCCAGTGCTGAGTTACAAGAATGTACAACATCCACACCTGTATTTTTAAAAGGGTTCTAGGAGTGCAAATTCAAGTCCCAATACTTGTACATCTAGTACTCTAACTCACTGAGCCATCTTCCCAGCCCATGTCCTTGTCACTTTGAGGAACTTAAAACACCTCCGTTACTAAGGTTTATTTTTATTATATAACCCATCACCATTTTAAGTAAAAATAGATCTTAAAAAATGAAAATATGTAATTTATTCTTAGCATTTCAGCCCACAAAGACCAAAGGGGAAAGAAATATGACAGAGTATGTTAATTACATTATATCATATCTTCTGTTGAGAAAGATTCAAAAAGTAGCCTGTCACAATACCCTAAGGGTTTTGAAATACATCTGTGACTCCTCTGACCTTTTTCTTCAGCAGCTGAATACATGTAAAATCCCTCACATTGTAGGAGAAGAATGTCACCACATTTGTTTCCATCCTTCAAAGAGCTTAATTTTCCCTCGGGCACCTTCAAGAGCTTCCAATTCTCTACTTTTTCAGCCTTTTCTTTCAAAATGATATACTGAACATGTACTTCGTGATAGGAAATGGACCTTGTTCTAGAAAGAATGCTTTGTTTGATCAGGTCGCAATTTATGTGTGAAAGAAATTTGGGACCAATATTCCACGTGGCAGTGGGGTGGATGCAAAAGCTGGGAGGATGGGGGACATCTTCAGAAGAGAAGCTGGTTCTGTTACTCAAATGGTTAATCCCATTAGTCTGTGAGCAACCAAACCCTACACAACCTGTGCCCTGCAAGGTGACTGGGCAGCATGTTCTCTAACCCTTACTGTGTTTGGATCCAGATATCACTGTGAAGGACACTTGGGATTTCCTGTTTTCCTGGTTGTTGAGCAGAGCCCTACTGAAAGCCTATATGCTGCAATAATCCGTCTCGGAATATAAGAACAGCTTCTTCAACAAGTTTGAAATGTGGATCAGCCCCAGGCTAAGATAAGTTTATTAAGATAAGTTTATTAAGATAAGTTTATTAAGGTACACAATATTTTGGCGAACACAATACCACCACATTTCCTCTCTTTTTGTCTAAAATTAAAAAGCTTATAACTAATACAAGAAAAACTATCCAATAAGTATATACAATATACACAGTCAAGATTACATTTACGATGTCTAGTCCATTAACATTTGACAGATTCAGATAAAAACTGGTAGAGAATGTAGTACACATGAAGATGTGGGAAAAGGCCTATGATATGGCTTATCATCAAGTAAAGGAGGTTGCCATCAAGCACAGTGACCTGAGTTCTGTTCCTGGGCCCCACATGGTAGAAGGACAGTGCTGACTCCTATAAGTTGTCCTCCGAACCGCACATGTATGCCATGGCACACGTGCTCACGTATTAAATGAATAGATAAATAAATATAATAACATTTTTTAAATGATGTGGGACTCATGGGCCAAACCTGGGGTGGGCTTGGATATTAACAGGCTTCTGAGTTAATGACCAAACTGAAAATTCCTTGGGTTATCTCTGTTTTCTCATGCATGTCCTACAATTTGTTTCTACTCTTCTATGTGATAGATTAGGTTTTGATTCAGAAGCAAGTTATGTGCCTTTAACCCCGATGACCAGGCATGGCAATTTAACCAGCTCTGTAATGGCCATGAAGAGAAAGCCCAGACATCCATCTGTGCAGCAATGTTTTTCTGTCAGGTGTACTTGAACTTAATAAGAAGGAGTCACTGGTATGTTCCTTCCATCTATACACTTGGGCTGAGCAGGTTTCAACAGCCAGAATCATTATCTTGAGTCTTTTTCACATGCTGTGTGTCTTTATGGATTGCTACTACATTAAAGAATAAAGATTCTTCCTCTGGAAGCTATTTAGACCAGTGCCAAGAGAAAGCCTAGGTAGAACTCTCGAGATTGTCAATCTTGCGCTCATCCAGACTTCCATGTCTAATAAGGAGAGAGAAATACAATGCAAAATGTATATTTTGCTATAAGGAAAAGAGGAAACAATAGATACCTTCTTGTTTTCAATCATTCAAACAACAGCCTGTATACAACAACACACCAATATTTTATTATCTTTGCTCTCAAGAGTATTAATTCCAGATGATTCACAAAATTCTTACTCAACTGAGACTGGAGTGTTCAAATTAAGCAAGGAGGTGGGTACATTATTCAAGCCACCTCCTTTTTCACTTGGGTGAAACTTTTCTAATACCCACAGTCAGATTCTGGATGCTAGTTAAGGTGATTGAAGTCCCTGTGGCTGCTAGTTTTGATGAGAGACTCAGTCACCCTTTGGCTTGAGGCATAGACATCTCCACCAAAACTGAAATCATTGCAAAGTGCTAAGGAGATTTTTTGAGGACATATAATGTCAAAGTCTCTGAAGATTATCTATTTCATTCTCTTTTATGGAATTGAGGTCATCCAACATTTTTCTCAAAGAGAGTTAATTTAAGTTTCTGGGTCTTTGGTTAAAGAATTTTCTTAGAATGAATCCTCTGGAAAACACGTGGCTCCTACTTCTGTTGATTCCCCACAAAGATGAAAATGGACATAGCTCTGTCTGGACAAACTGTTTCCCACAAGGGTGGGGTAAATCAGGCCAGCTACATACAGGTCTGAAGTGTGACCATTGAGGGAAAAGGGATGACTTAGAGGAAATTATCTACTTACTTGGAAGAATAGGGCTCTTTTCTGGCTATCACATGGTTATATATTTCTACTAAGCTGGTGAAATGATTTTTAGTACTTCTGTGCCAGACTCAAAGCAGATGTGGAAAATATAAACTGCCTTTTCTTCTGACTTCTGCTTACACAGGCAGACTGTCATGTACCTTGGAGTTCAGACTATCAATTCTTTATTCCTAGAAGGGCAAGTCTAAGAGAAGCTCTACACAAAGTTCATTTTGGAGCTGTGGCCTGCCTTTGTGTCCCCCAACCCCAAAGCCATGTGTTTTCTGCTCTATTTATATGTGTATATGCATGTATGTATTATGTTCTGAACTCCAAGAGGAAGGTACCGTTGCAAAAAGTCTGGAAAATAATTCTGTCTGGTCCTTTAATTGGACATTTCTCATAAATATCAGAAAAGACTGACTCCTGTTACCATTCATTTCATTATTTTCTAAATCAAGCAACAATCATTGGTTTTTACATTTAATACACTCGGGACAAATAATTAATTTTTACTCCTGCAAGTGGCTAGAAAAATTTAAAAAAAAAAGGTAAATGATTACAAATGGGCCAGTAGACTACAGAATATGTCCAAGTTAGTTATTTGGAGGTGAATGGAAATAGGCCACAGGAGAATAGGGCTTTTGAATAACTATAAAACTAAGATTTGTAAAATTATGCACATAGTTAAAAAGGAGACAATGCCACTAAAGTCATATATTTTTCAATACCGTCTTTCTGTTCTCATACAATTTTTACCAGATGACTATCTAATGGGGTAGAACTTAGTATATGCATTGCATTCTTGGTTTATAAATCTGACGTTCCAATTATAAAGCCAAACATTAACATGAAGTGAATATGTCAGGAGTTGCTGATGTCTGGATAGGGGAACTACTAACAGTGTTTCTGCACCAGAGAAAAATGATTGACAGACTGATGGCACAAATCCCTTGGTGGATTTTTAAGACTGCAAAGCTGATATGATCTGACCTTTGGTTTGCAAACGAACAAACTGACGTTCCAAGTGGTAAGGTGAAGACTCATGCTTTACTATTTAATTTTGATTAAATGGTCGCTGCTCTGCTTGCTATAATATTGTTTCTAGAAATCATGAGATTTATCTATTCCTACACTGACATTTTATTAACAAACATCTGTTAAGCACCTACTATGTACCCAACACTGTGTGGTGAGGAAGAAAACCTTTCATTTTCATTCATCGCAAAGTACTTGGCTGAGACCCTGGAACAAATTGTGATCAACAAGGGAAAACCTTCCTCATGGGTTTAATAAAATGTTATGTAGCATGTAAGAAATGCAGCCCTCCCAGCTCCAGCACAACCTGCATGGTTTTAGGAGCAGTAATAGAGAAGTGTGATTGGAGGACAAAAGGGGACATGATCTAGTAACAATAAACTAGAGGGACTTAGTGCTTATCACCCTAGGGCCTTTGAAAGAGGAGGGAAAGAGTCCCGAGTTACCGTTGTAAGTTTCACAGCCTATACTAGTGAAGAGAGCAAGGAGAATTCCACCTTTTGTGGGCTGCATCACCAGAGACAAAGGTGTTCTAAGGGCTATGGCCCACTTCAGGACAGAAGTGGCAGAAGAAAAGAGACCTCCATGTTGTCTGCAGCATCTTTAAGTTTCTTTCAACCTAAAAGACTCAATATACCAAGGACCTATATTTTGGCATAGTACTTCCAACACTCATTAAGGTTTTGGAGGCAAAGAAAGATTTCCAGGAGTCTCTCAATTATCCAGCACCCATGGCTATCGATCTCGGGAACTACTTCCTTCTTTAAAGATTAAGGGAGCAAACCTACACAAAATGGATGAAACATATTATAGATACAAATACACATATGTAGTACCAAGCATGTTATGGATACAAATAGATGAGTGGTTTCTCAAAAATATTTTCATTAATACTTATATAGAATTCTGATATTTATAAGAACTAAACACAACTCATCTATAAATACATATATAATTTTTTATTATAGTACATAATGTGAATCCTCTTTTGTTCAATTCATTTTCTTTCAATAAAGGGAACTATTCACTTGCATAGCTGCAAGAAAAATCTTAAAAGGTCTTATTAATAAAAAAACCTGGAGCCAGATATTGGGGTGAAAACTGAGAGATCAGAGGAATAGGATAAGCCACAGCCAACCTCACCTCACCAACTCCTCAACCTCCAGAGAGAGCTACTTCCTGTATATTCATGCCTATATCCTTTCTGTGCCCTGACATCTCACTTCCTCTCTCCGTCCAGTTACATCACTTCCTCTTCCTACCTAGCTCTATCACTTCCTGTCTGTCTGTACAGAACTCTAGACCTCTATGGCTAACTAATGCTGGGAATTTAAAGCATGTGCCATCATACCTGGCTCTGTTCCCAGTGTGGCCCTGAACTCGCAGAGATCTGGATGAATCTCTGCCTCTTGAATTCTAGGGTTAAGGGCATGTGCTACCACTGCCTGACCTCTATGTTTAATATAGTGGCTTGCTTTTTCCTCTGATCTCCATGCAAGCTTTATTTATTAGAGCACAAATAAAATATCACCACACATAACCAAAATATTAAATCAGTAATTCTAAGAATGTCACATGCAAATATAGTGGGAGGTTGTTTGTTTTTCTGTCTAGATATTTCTTATCATTGTAGGTTTCAGCAAAGTTTCAATATCTGTTCAAAGGGACATGAGAGTTAATCAAAGCTCTTTTCTGTTCATTTAATTTTGCTGTTTTGTTTTATTTTACAGGGGGTCAAATCTGGAGCTGTGTGTGTACCAGGTAAACACTATAAGTCAGAGTTACATCTTAGTCCTCTCTTTACATTTCTAATACACATCATTGACCTATTTTTCAGGACCAGTAAAGCAGACTGCTTTCAAAGTCCACCCCAAACCATCAAGGACATATAAGTATATCTATTGATCATCACAATTGTGTTATAAAAATAAGAGAAAGGTATATGCAATTGAATCCAAGCATAAAGGAATCTTCCTACCTTTTAAAACTTCTTCCTTACTCATATACCCAACCACAAACGTCATGAAGATGTATCCAAAGTTATGGAATAGGTCAAATGGCAAAGGTGGATGTTGGTAAGTCTGAGCCTAGTTGGCTAAAACAAATTGCTAGGACTGACATGGTTTTGATGCTGTGTTTTCTCATTTCACGAGTGTGCACATCTGCAGTAATAATGATACAATGCAAGCATGCTTGTATGTCCTCTAACTCCAGTAATCTGTTCAGTCTTCCTAGCCATCCTCTGAGGCTGGTACTATTGCTATTATCTTTGATTTAAAGATGTATAAACTGAGACACAGCACTCCTGTCTATAGTCACACAGCGCGGAAAGTGTCAAATATGGGATTTTCTGCCAGCAAGCTTCTAAGCTTGCCTGTAAAGACATTCTACATCACCTGTCATCAAGCTCAAAATTTCCCAAATAAGCACTATTTGCCATGAGCAAGATCAGCTCCAAAAATAGGCAAGGAAATGCTATGCCATATGTCACTGCTAAACAAACAACTCAGAAGTCACACGTTTCTTGCAATGCTAATGCTAATAATTCAGCATTCTTCGCATAGCTCTATTGATGTATTATAAAATTATTAATCATTTTGTGAATGCCACCACCACTGTCATCAAAAAATCCCAATAAAACAGCACCTTTAATTTAAAATAAGGAATTAAGGAACCAAAGTATGTAGATCCTAGTCTGTACTTGGAAATTCCCTAATCGCAAGAATATCACTGACAAGATTCTCAGGGAAACAGATTTCATCCTTCTGTAAGCACAAAACACAGAAAAGAAGCAACAGTTAGCTCACTCATCCTGATGGCGAAAGGGAACTTTCTTGCCAGCCTGCGTAGCTTCCCTCTCAAGGTAACAATCTCGTAGACCTAATGAATTCTGATTTCTCTACTAGGGATGTATAACATCCACACAGCCTACCATCTCAGGGTAGATCATATAGCTTGCAGCGCCTGGAGAATGTACAGGGGCCATATCAAATCCATCAGGGGCAGAGCTTGTAAATTGCATGTGAACTTTGCCATCTGTCTGCTGGTGTGAATTGTCTGTCAATCTTGAAATAACAAACTCTTCTCATATATAAATAGTCAGGTGGCAAAACAGGCTACCTAGGGGATGGTTATTTGCATTACAAGAGATTCAAAAATTTTTTTTCTTCCAGGTTTCTTGATATGGAAAGCTCTTAAACAGCCTCAAACATGTTGTGATTTATGAAATTATATTTACGCTGGCTTTCAAAGGAAGCTAACAACTAATATGTATTATAATTTCATATTTCCTGCTACATATATTATCATTTTTGCCTAAACATCATAGTCACAAAAAGAATTAAAGCATGCCAAACAGGCTGGTAAGAACGTTATCAGAAATACAATGAGTAAATAGCAAACGCATCTTTACCATCAGCAAAGCATCAGACTATCCTGCTAAAACCTGGTCTACTACTAACCCATGCAGGATCAAGTCCCTCAAAGTCTCCATCAGATCTTCAAGGGCAGAATGCAGAAGGGTGAACCGGAAGTCTAAAACCCCTTTCAGTAGAAACAGTCTGGATTCTTGTTCTACCCCCAAGTCAGTAGGGATCACAAAAGCTTTTAAGAGACAATTAAAGTGGGAATGGGCTCTTTTTGCTTTACAGCTATTTCTTTAAAACATGATTAAAGAGATAACTGCAGCTTTCATTAGTTTCAATTAGTAATTGTATCATAAGCCTAGGAAATAAGAAAGAGAAGAGGGCATAATTAACCTTAATCCATTGGTTTCATTTTATTTTAATGTGAGTCTCTATTTACGGGAGGAAACTAATTAAATCCACCAAAAGTGCTCACGTATGAATTGGTGGCAGGTGTGTGTGCTCATCGATATAACAGGGAAAATTGAACATGAAGGAAAGTGCAGCCTTTTTAAAGAACGTGATCTCTGTTTTATATGTTGCTTCCTTATGAGTTATTATACAATCTAGACATCAAAGAAAGGATCGCATGCACTGTTTTGACACCGACTTCTTTTGCTCATTGTTTAACGAAGACCTGGCTGATGGGATGCCATTGTTAATCTCATTTCCTTCCTTTAGTGTCTGTGTTATTAATAGCTATGTCAGTGCCGATGCTAATATGGAGACAGAACAAAATCTCCCACCTCTAATAGTTTGGGGCCAAGTGTGAAATGCTGTTAAGTGGGATAGAATACCAACCTGACAGTCACCTGCCTTGACTTCAGCATTACTCACCTATTCTAAGATGGCATGGCATGTTTCAATGCACCAATTTATCCATTTGGAAGGCACTAGACTCAACATCCATCCCTCTGCTTCCTTCTTTTAAGTTCAGCTTAGAGTTCACTCTCTCCATTGAGCTTGTACTGATAAAAGCACAAACCACAGTTATGAGCTCAGTGCAAGCACTCATTATTGATAACTTGCTTGGTGACACTCCTTATACTAACCATGTAACATTCTTGTCACCTTTACTCTCACAAAAGGATTAAGAGGTGTTATTATTTATTTATTTATTTTTATTTTACTTTTGTAAGTGAAGAAATAAGGCTAGGGATCTTGTGCAAGATCACACAGCTGATAAATGTCAAAGATGGAATCTTTTGTTTCTTTAACTCTCCAAATATTGTATTCATGCTTACCACACTACATAATTAAAAAATATTTCTGAGACTTTTTATAGAAATTAAGCTTGATCTTTATAACACAGAATCCAATCAGACAATTCCAATACTGTCTGCATATTTAGAGTCTATGTATTTTGTGCTTGAGTGTGCATATGTCCTTTCTTGACTCTAAAATTTTTAAGAAGGAGGAAGAAGATGAAGATGATAATAAAATAGCATGGAAAGAAGAAAAGAAATAAGGAAGGGAGAGAGGGCTTCATCTAACATCCCTGCCAGCTAGTGAAAATGTATAGTTTAGATTCCTGCCATCAATGGCCCAACTTAAGATACTGATGTGAAACTGACTAAGAAAATGGGAAAGGATAAAGTGTGAGAGCTGATTTCATTGTTAAACTTCAGCACATAAATGTGATTCTTGAGCTTTCTACTTTGGTAATGCCTTTTCAATTTGGTCCTTTCTTGACTGTGGCAGGTGCAGTACTTTTCTTGGGTGGCTTGAGTTATGGTGTCTTCTTGGAGTTCCTACTGCAAACTCAAGTGTGTCAAAACCAATCTCAAGCTTTCAATAGTCTACAATTAATTTTTTATAGCTTCAATTGGTTAGTGAAGATTCAGTTATCAACAAATTATTCTGGTAAGTATAATAATTTAAATTCCTGCATTAATTATTACTATATAACAATCACTGTAAAATGTAATGGCTAATGAAAATATACATTCCTTATCTCACAGTTTCCTTGGATCAGATATACAGGCATGCCTTAAATGAGTCTTTTGTTTCAATATCTCACAATGCTGCAATGTAATTGTTGACCACAGAATTGTGGGGTTTTACTCAAAGGTTCAACTGGGAAAGAAGGGATGCCTTTGCCAGCTCATCTAGATTGGTAGCAGCTACACATAGATTTCTGAAACCTGTTTGTAGTGAAGTCCTCAATGTCTGAGTAAGAGTTCGCTGAATTCTGTTCTCAGGACCTAGCTTGGGGATCCTGCTTCATGGAAGAGAGTAAAGAAAGCCCACTACTGTGTCCATTATCATCTAATCGTGAGAGTCACCTTCTGTCTTGTTCTTTTAGATTTAAGTGGCATGTAAGGGTAAGGACTGCAGAAGATCTAAATGAGTAAATAAAGGGAGCTACAAGAATAGTCATATATCAAAACACCTGGGCATGAGTTTCAGATATTTAATAAAACACAAGTCTAGATGTCACTGCGAAGGCATTCTTTAAACTGAGATTAACATCTAAATAAGTAGATTTAGAATGAAGAAGATTACTTCCCAGCACAGGCAAGGTTCCTGTTCAGTCAAGCGAAGGCTGTATCTATTAGTACATTTGCAACATAGTAATTAAACAGCTGGCAGAAACAGCTGGGGGAGGACAGGTTTAATTTGTCTTTATTTTCAAAATAGTCCATCCATCATGGTAGAGAAGGTATGGCAGAGGGGAAACACACTTGTATGTGGCATTGGCAGCATGAGGTAGAAACTGTTCACATCTTGAGAGATCATGAAACAGTATACAGCTGGAATGTATAGGTGTATCCCCTCCTCACTGGGGTCAGGGATCATTGAGAAAAAGTCATTTTCTTTTCTTAGTACTTTAACCACTGCCCCATGCCTTATTGGAAGCTGAAAACAACGGGCTCTACCTAGTAGCCTTGAGACTGATAGTGAGGTTAGAAAGCCTTCCTAGGCAGAAGGAAGGAAGCAGACGGCAGAGCTGTCCTTAAGCTGTTCTTCCTGTGCTCTGTAATCACTTTGCGGTTACCTTCTTGCCTACACACCTTAACGGTCAGTGAAGTGTCCACTTAAGATGTCTAGCCCAGATACCACTAGTGATTCTAGAATGGAGCAAAGCTAACTGGCCATAGGAGATTGAACTCCTGACCTTGGCCTCATTCGTGCTGAGCTCTAAGCAACTGTTAGACACGCATCATATTGTTTGTCTTTAAAACTGTGCTTGACTCTGCTGTATTACCCTCTTCTTAACATCTGGTAGCTGGAAACAATTTAATTGATCTCTCCTGTGTTTTTTATGAGCACAGAATGCCAATGAATGAGTTGTCAGAAAATTAAACTTGCATTTTAAAAACACAGAGGAAAAGAAACCCCTGAATTATGAATGTGCAATTGAGCCAAGGCACCCATGATAGTCTTTCTTGTTTGTAGTTGTCTCTCTGTGGTAGGTATCTCAGACTGAATTGTCAAACATTGCACTATACCTGAGTGTTTGAGGCAATTTGCAGAGAGTCAAACCCCATGTTTTCTAATGCACATCAACAATAAATCCTATTGCTTCTTCTGGTCCAGCCTAGGAAAAATCAATGCTTTTAGGTAAAGAATGCTGATTGCAAATTTATTTTGAGCCATTTTTTAAAACGATATCTAAGCTATAGCGGTAGCTTGACTTAAAGCCATTTAGTCAAGGATATTAAATTAAAAAGATTGCTCTGTCCTGGTGAGATGGCTTGCAGAGAAAGAGAAATGGTCATTAACATGCAGTGTGCCAGGTGGTTAACGTGTACAATAACATTTGATCTTCACAGCAAACTAAGAAGCAAATATTTCTATCCACAGTCCTCACAAACTTAGGGTCAGAGTAATTCAATACCATTCCCAAGGACACACAGTTCCCAGCCGGGGAGCAGAAATAAAATTCAACTCTATTAACTTCATTGCCCAGCTCAAGATTTTTTTTTCTGCTGTGGTCCTCTAGATAACAGATTTATTTAGCATATATATTATATTGTTGAATTCTTTTTCTTATAAACCTGTCCTCCTAGCTTCTCACCTCCCCTAAACATACTCTTCCACTCACCCCTGTCTTAGCCACCCTACCTCTCCTTTCTCTCTCATGCAGAGTGTGTGCACACACCATTCACATGCATGCTTATAGCAAAGAGCAAGGAATAAGTTCGTATTTGGGGAGCTAAAACTCCAGCCTTGACTCTGGCATATCAGCTAAGTCCCTAGCCTCAGCTTCCCCTTGAATTCCACCTGCCAGAAGTTTGAACAACTTTTCTCACGGTAACTGTTGTAGCAGTTACTAAATTCTTGCTTTGTGATGTTCTATTCCATATGAACACATGAAGAGTCTCCTCATTAATTCTCTACAAAGAAACAAATACTGCAGAGGACTTGCCTTATTCTCATTGTGTAAAATGTTTACATGGAACTGGGACCCTGAAGTAGGCATGATGCTGGTGATTTTCTCAAGACTTCAGAGGAGTCCCACCTACTGAAAGGTAGTCATCCACACACCCACTGCAGAGGCACGTCTCTCCCAGGATTTCCTCAGTGCAGAGGCCAGAAGCTCAAAATCACATTCCACAGGATCACTCAGGTATGGAGAATAGACAAGACTTGACTTTGAATGTATACATTCAGGTAAAATTTGGGAGATCAGATTTGAATGTGGGCATCTTGTAGCTGTGTTTAAAGACGGAGACAATGAGAATATAGCTCTGAATTCCAGACAGTAAAGTGAGGTTGCAATGTTTTGACTGCTCTGGGTGCTCTTTCTCAGTCTCATCTGGTAGCATCTCTAGGGATGAATGTATTCTGAATTCATTCCTAAGACAAGTGGACTGTCAGGAATTGAGAAGGACATGGATCAGCTATCCTAAAATGGATCCTAAAGCAAATTGTTTCAGGAAATTGGATGCAAAGATCTCAGCACTTGGAGGTTGTCATCAATATTTCCTTTTAATTCAAGTGGAGATAAAACAATCCAAATAAAGAAACTGTTGGACCCATAATATAACTCAAGAAAGTATCTTTTTTTTTCTTTTGTTTTCAGAAAGGCTTGAAGAGAATTCTTGAAGTTTTGCTTTGGAAGGGCTAAGTTGACCTTAATGGACTGTGAACGAATCAAATATAAAGTTGTTTAAATGTAAATGTATGACTTTAAAAAAAAACAGAAATTAGTGATATTTAACTTATCCTATCTCAAACACTGTCAACAAATAATTCTCACCACTAGGATATATGACACCTGTTTTTGTACGTTCTCTGAAATATGTCATATATTTTACACATGTTAGTCCTCTGCCTTTGAAGTAACCATTTTTTGAGTGCTCATTTGCTACCTGTGGCTAGATAATTCAGCTTTAGGGCAGGCGCTGGGAGCTACAGATAGATTCTACTGCATTCCATCATTTCCATGTTTGTTCTTCAACAAAATTTTTAAAAAGTCAAAAAACCATACCCCTAGATGAAGAGCTATAAACATCAGTTGCTTCTGAAAGAGGGTAAAACTAGTGTCTCCTGCTGGGATGTGCTCTGTGACTGGTTATCCAACACTGAGTGGCCAGTCCAAAGAACGTCATGTTGATATATTTATTCATACACACACATATTCCATGAATTTGAAGGGACTTGAGGTGAGTATGAGACAGGTTGGAAGGAGAAGCAGGAGGCAGGAACTTACATTTTAATTGAGAATATTTTTTTAAAGTAGCCATTCTTAGCTATGGGTAATTCAAACCCATACTCCCTTCATCTAGAGAGAGTTTTCTTCTGGAGTCTGAGCCCGCAGCATCTCTGATGACTGTCTCATAGGTTAAACCCTTCCTACAACATGAGCAAGTGGATTTGGAGCTCTGCAATCCAACTTGGCAGGGCTACTGCAGAGGATGACTCCCCCACTGGAGAAGGAAATGGGGTAAGAGTTCAAGCCTCTTCCCACAGCCCTGCAGTCGACAAGGAGAGTACTAGATGGGGAGTTCATAGCTGCTCCACTCAGAGCTCGCACTTATAAACACCGCATCATTGGCTCTCCATTATTATCAATATTCTATCTAGCTGGAGTAACGAGCCTTCATTAGTCCATTCTTACTGCTTAAAACTATTTATTCAATGACTGTGATGTGTAAGATACAAATAAAGAGGACAGCCTCCGTTCTATGTTTAGCTTCTTTAAAAAAAAAAAGAGCTCAAATTTCTTATCAATTTAAATTATGAGATACAAAATGAATTGAAAAAAATTGAAAATTATTTTCTTCCTTTAATCAATACCAATTGCACAGCAGATAATTCAGACCTGACCCAGTTAACCCCAACTTGGCAGAAATATAAATATTTTATATTCTCACTCCTTTTCTAAAGCAAGACATTTATTACCTTCGGACATCATAAGGAGGTACTAAAATAGGTACAAGATCAAGCATTTATAGTCTACATCTAAAATAACGTAGCAACAATGTACTCAACCCTTCAGTCACGGTATTAGCGTACTTTTCAGCATACTGATTTAATTGCATAGTTTGTAACTCTATGAAACTTTTTACCCCCTTTTAGCAACAGTTCTCCAAAAACCCTATGGATGTGTGTTGATCTAAGAGTAGCTCACTAAATATTCTTAAATATTGCAATTAAAATTTTAATAAAATCGCATATTTTAAACTGAGTCTCCTCTAGAATAACTCTCCATTACTGACCATTCCTGTAATGGCAGTGAAGACAGAAGCCAGATATCAATGATGGTACTCATTTAAAACTGCAAATAAGCTGGGCAGCACACGCCTTTAATCCCAGCACTTGGGAGGCAGAGCCAGGCTGATCTCTGTGAGTTCGAGGTCTACAGAGCAAGATCCAGGACAGGCAGCAATACTACACAGAGAATCCCTGTCTCGAAAAAATCAACAACAAAAAAATACCGCAAGTAAATATCTCTCCCTTTAGCTCCTCTACAACCATTAATTATGCAGCGGGTTCCCACTAGAGCATCTATCTCCTTTGCCGCCCAGGACAGCCTAGTGACCACCCACCAAATGCCACATCACGCCTAAAATAATGTCTCCAAAATAGCAAAATGTTTAATAAAGACATGTGAATAAAATAATGCCTAGTGTACTAAGAAAAACTTGGTTCCAGGGACGTGGATGGCACATATCCTCTCGGAAAGGTTTCAAACCCAGTTAATTAGCACCTCAGCTCTAACTCGGTTTGCATCAGAGGGCTTCTCACTGAATTTCTAGAAAACTAACCCCTGATGAGTATATTTATTCTGACACTATCTAAAAGATTCGAAAACATCTTTTTTTTCCTCTTGAATTACTTTTTAAAAAAAAGGAAGTAGAGATCAAGGAGAAAAGAAATCCATTACTCAGAGGTTCAGAGAGAAAACTAAGAAATTTTGAGACTACTAACTAGGCAAGCAAGAAATAAAATCTGTAAAAAAAAATTAATTCCATTATTTTAAAACTGTCTTCATTTTATCCAAGCTATGGAGTTATTTTCCATAGCTTGGATAATAATGTAATAATTATCAATATGATGTAATAATGTAACAAATAGCAATATGATAAGCACTGGTTGTCACTGAACAATTTAATGACGGGCTAGGTGGCTTGACTCATAATTACCATACACATGGATATGTATGCATGTGTGTGTATGTGTTCATATGTATGCAATATTCATATGTGTGGGTGTTTCTGTGTATACAGGTGTACAAGTGTGTAGCAGGAATCTTAAAGAGTCTTATTAATAAAAACAAACCTGGGCCAGGTATTGGGGTGAATACTGGAAGATCAGAGAAGCAGACCAAAGCCACAGCTATCTCACCTTGCCAATTCCTCAGCTGATCCTGTTTCCTCAGACCGGAAGCCTCTGAGTCCTCATCCAAATGGCTCTCAGCTGAACTGCTGCTCAAAAGCCTAAAAGCTTAACCAGCCAAATGCTTCTAGTTTCTGGTCCTCACGCCTTATATACCTTTTTGCTTTCTACCATCTCTCCCTGGGATTAAAGGCTCACTTTCTGGGATTAAAGGCGTGTGTCACCATGCTTGGCTATATCCTTGTGGCCTTGAACTCACAGAGATCCAGACAAATTTCTGCCTCTGGAATGCTAGGATTAAAGGCGTGTGCTACCACTGCCTATCCTCTATGTTTAATATTGTGGCTGTTCTGTTCTCTGACCCCAGACAAGTTTATTAGCATGCACAATATTTCAGGGAACACAATACTACCACACAAGGGTATGAGTGAGTATGAATTGGAGGTCAGAGTTCAATGTCAGATGTTGGTTCTCAGGCCTTGCCCATTTTACTCTTTAAATTATGTGTACCTATGTGCAAGATATGGATGAGAGACAGATTCCCGTATCATTACCTGTCTGTTTTTTGAGACATAGTCTTTTGCTGAACCCAGGGATCACTGTTTCAAACTTTAGAAACTGGCGACTCACTGGGATCTGCCTGTTTTTGCCTCCCCAGCCTGGGGTTACTGGTGTGAGCCACCAAGCTCAACTCTTACACGAATACTGAGGATTCAAACTCAGAGCCTCATGCTTCCACAGCAAGCTTGTGCTCCCACTGACTGAGCCATCTCCCAAGCTTCTGCCTGCCTTTTATTGCAACAGGATTCTCTCACTGTCCTGGCCCACCATATAGGCTATGTTGGCTGGACAACAAGTCCCAGGAATCCATCATCTCTGCCTTCCTAGCACTGGCTTGTAAATACGAACCACCGTGCAGCTCTTTTCACAAGGGTTTTAAACACTGAACTCAGAACTTTACCAACTAAGTTCCCTTTAGCCCCATATATACACTTCTATAAAAGTGCTCACACACACACACACACACACACACACACACACACACACACACACACATTCATTGAGAACTTCCTACATGTGTACAATATATTCTGATTATATCTACCCCTCACTCCCACCCATCGCCTCCTGGATCCACTCCACGTTTCTCTCCCAACCTCATCAGTGCTGCTCCTGTGCACATGCATGTAAAGCCCTCCACTGGATCATAGGAAGCCTATGAGGGGCCAAACCCCTGCATAAAACTGACACTCTTTCATATAACTGACATATAACTGACAAATAGGTCCTCTGTTAGGAATGGGGCCCTAGGAGCCTCTGCCCGATCCCAAACCTATATTTTTAGTTAAATACTAAAATACACATGAAGAGAATTGTGCCCATTTAAACATGTGTCATTACTACCTTTTGATTTTGCAAGATCAGTGATGTTTCAAAGAACTCAAATAGACAGGTAAGCCATGAACTTATTGTTATGCGTAATTATCTAACTGTCACATTTAAGGAAATACCTTGAAGCTCTTCAGTCTATTCAATTATTTTCTTTTTAATTATAGAATGAAAATGCTTTCAGACATGTTTGAGGTGTCAACTGATGGCCTCCATGTAAATAGCCTATCTCATATCAATGTGTGATATTCATTATTGCCTCCTATTATTCATGTCTATCAACAACAGCACCTTAGTTATGTTGAGGGGAATGTTTTCATTGCATTAAACACTTTTATACTAATTCTATTTCTCGGAAACTAGTTATAGAATTTGTTCACTACAATTTGTTCCTAGTTCATCTAAACTGGGAAACAGAAACTTATATAAGCTACAAAAATAACAGTTTTTAATGTCACCAAGAATAGTAGGTGTGAGGGTAGGTGTGAAACTCAAACCTGTTTTGTGGTAACCCTTTCTTTAGAGCAAAAGTTGTCCAGGTTTGACACAAACTAAGCTTGCCGTTTGTTGATGGTGTAAGTCATTTATCAGTTCTCAAAACTCCTAAACATCCCTAAAGTTACCGTATGAATAAAAGAAACATTGTATGTACACATGTCACCTAAATCAGCACCTCACTGAGGAGAAACTTCATCAACTCTGGCATTTTTGTGTTTTATTGAAGAGAATGAAATTAAAAAAGCAGGAGATACATTGAAAACTTATTTGCAGAATGCATGGTTAAAACATTTGTTACTTTAAACCACAATTGAATTAAAATAAGTTTATTAACACAAAATTATTTAAAATACAGTGCAATCGACTAAAAGCATTCATTATTATTAAGTAGATGCCTGTTTGTTTGTTTGTTTGTTTGTTTGTTTGTTTTCGGAACTCACAGAGCACTGCATCTCTAATAATTTTAGACACAATTCACAAAAATGATTGGCATTTCCATTTTGGTAACACATTTTGTAAGCAGACAGTATGCACAAATTCAGAAACAGTTTAATGAAGTAGTAGGCTACAGGATTGGAGAGTGGACAGTGGTATGCTGGACTTGGCACTTGAGGTAACCAGTAGTTAAACATTCAATATTACAGCCTCGTCACTAACTCTGAGTCAGTTGGAGTTAACTCTGACCAGACCACTTAAGCCATGGAAAAGCACAACTCTCAGGTGTCTCTTTGATCTACTTGGGCCTGGTTTACCAGAAACAACTGATTCAGACACATGCCCTTTAAAATGCTATCTCGAACACTTTACTGGTTTACTGCCTTTAGCAAACCGTCTTGCCTTTCACTTCTTCAGTTAACTCAAGACAACATATGTGATCAAGTTGCTTTGAGGATTGGGTTCACTTATGTAGTTACCTAGTATATACTCCACCTAGTCGTATTAAGCCAACAAACACAAAAACTACAAGAATAAAGAGGAAATCTGAAATGGAAAATAAATGAAGAATTCTCAGACAGTAGCTGTGTACCGACTTAGAGCTGTCATGAGTTTAACTAGGTAACGGAAAAGAAACCCATTCATGGAGAGACTTTACTTACCTGGAAGAGCTTGTCCTTTGCTTGTCCCGTCTCCTCACTTCTACTACAGGTGCTTTCTTGCTTAGCTTGCTGTGGGATTGGCTCATATATGCTATCCATGGAGCCTTCCTGCAGTACAGAGAGTTTAAAATATAGGATACAATTTTTTTTTCTGGAAAAAGTACCTATCCAGCTTCTCATGGAGGCCCATCTAAATTATGCTATGCATGAGGATGGAGAGTGTGCAGTATGCTAACTTCCAACCATCAACAGAGCAAAGAAGACACTCTAAACTCTTATTAACTTGAAATCCAAAGAAGATGTGAAACATTTTGAGGTGGTCACAAAATAAGACAGTTCTTTCAAGAATGTGATAAAGACCTCAAGTTCAAAGTACTAAGCAAAAGTTCTTGGACTCAGCAATAAACTGTAAACAGACTTTAATAATTTCACTTATTTAGCTCCCTTCATTTGATATAGAGTAAACATGATCTGCTACATTCAGGTATTTTGACTTGAGATCATTAGTTTCATTTGTCTTATGGAGGAGCCACAAGGATGAAAGCTACAGATAACAGTGTGTGTCTAAGCACTTATATGAATAGCAGAGGAATCAGTAGCTGTATGGAGAGCATTGATGTTGTAAATCCTAGGAAACTTTAAAATGCGTGAGTTTAGATTTTGAGTCATTGGGAACTCTGCTAAGGAAGCAAATGTGACTGAATTGACTTAGTTCCCCACCCAGCTATTTTTTTTTTTTAAGAAAGAGCTCATTTGGATCTAACATCTTTTATGAGCAATCTTAAAGGAGAGGGGCATAAACTTTATTCTAGGTATATTAACTGATGATTTCTTCAATATGATAAACTTCTGCCATACAAAAACTTACAACTTGAAATGATTTTATAGTGTTGCACCGAAATAATTTATTTTTTAAAATATATTTTGCTGGTCATAGTGGCACACTTTTTCAGTCCCAATACTTGGGAGCCAGACTTGGGTGTGTCTATCAAGTTCTAGGGCAGCCAGGGCTACATAGTGGGACCTTGTCTCAAATAAGTATTTTATTAACATGTAGGTGAAGTAAAGGGTGAAGGAATTGCTGGCCTTTAGAACTTGCAGCTAGTGTACTCTGTATTGTCTGTTTCTGTATAACACATAGTAAACAGTTGGGAAAAATATAAAGTTCTAAATAAGGTATGAATTTTCAAAAACATATTAAGAGTGTGGGGAGAGAGGGGTAATCATTAATAGAAACAAAGGGAAGCTAAAGCTTTGGTCTAATAAAGCTTTTCTTTAATCTATCCAGAACCAGAACACAGTGATCAGATAGCCATTAAACCTTGTGCAGAAGCATGCAAGCATATCCTCACATGGAATAATCGAAGGGCTACAGCACCACTCATCACTATGAATGGATATGAAAGAAAAGCTTGTCATTAGCTACAGGAGCTCTTGGTTCTAGGTAGCTGTAGACTAGAAAATAAAAGAACCATGACAGTGCCACCAAAAAGGAACACATGACAAGCTACAAATGATTCACTGCCTGGGCAGGTCACACGTTATATAACTGTGTAAGAACCCTGATTCTAAATCAGGATCTCAGAGAGACTTGAGATTTATGCCTCATAAGTAGATAGGTAAGGGTGAAGATGCCTGGAAGAAAGAGTGAGTAAGTTGGGAGCCTGCTATATAAAATTAGCAAAGCATGGGAAGAGATCAAATGCTGTGAAAGGGAGCTATGTGGATTGACAATCTGAAAATGAAACCATTTCATCCCAGATGATATTAAAGTCATAAAACAGATGGGGAAATGATTTAAGAAAGAATATTTATGATCTTCACAGAGCTAAATGAAAATGTAGTATCTGATTTACAAATAAAAAAATTTATGATGGATCCAAAGCATACAGAAGGGATAGAGAGCCATGAAATAGAAATCTAGGCAGCCATGCCAGCCAGAGAAGCAGATGGGCCAGGGGCAAAGGTGGACAGCCTTCACACCTTCACTCTCCTTCCTATCCTCCCAACCCATCCCCAGTCTCATTCCCAGCTCTGCAGCACACCACCAGCTGTGGCCTAAGCAAGGACTGGTGGCACACCCTGCTCTCCTCCATTCTGTGGACCCTCTCATCAGCCCCTTTTTAGCCCATCTCCATCTCTAAATGTCAGCTCCTAATACCAAGAAATACATTCTATCCAAGGCCCCCAGTGACCACAGCTGGCAAGATCTCAGAAGCATTCCTCCCAAGGCAACCCACAGTCCCCGCACTCTCTTAAGAACCAGAAAGCACAACAGAAACCAAGGAGCAAAACACCTAACAAACACATGAGCAGATATTAATACCTAGAATTACAATTATCCCAAACCCAGATGCCTAGACACCAGCATAAAAACACAATTAATTACAGCCACGCCAATATGTCTCCATAATGCCCAGCAACCTACTACCGTAGACCCTAAGAAATGTAATATAGCTGAAGCATAAGACAAGGGCTTCAAAATAACCTTTATGAATATGTTAGAGGTCCTTGAAGAGGAAGTAAATAAAGCCACTAAAGTAAACTATGGAAACACAAACAAGCAGTGGAATGAAGTGAAGAAGAAAAGATCAAGACTTGCAAGTGGAAATGGAAACAATATAGAGACCCCCAACTCAAGGAAACAGAGGAATAAAAGCTTCAGGAACTTGAATAGTAACTTCAGAGGCAGATCCTCACCACCAGAACACAAGAGATGGAAGAGACACTCTCAGGCATTGAAGACAAAGTAGAAGGAATAAATAACTCAGTCAAAGAAAATTGTGTTAAATTAAAAAAAATAAAACTGGACACCATCCATGAAAAGGACAAATCTACAAATAATAGGAGGAAGGCAAAGAAACCCAAAGACACAAAAATAATACATGGCTTTTCAATGAAGACTCTAAAAGCCGGAAGGACCCAGACATGTATGTCCTACAAACTCTAAGAGACCACAGATTCTAGCCTAGACTTCAATACATAGAAAAACTTTTTATCAAAATAGATGGAGAAAGACATTCCATGATAATAAAAAAAATTAAAGAGAAAAAAATAAAAAAAAAATTAAAGAGTACCTATCTACAAATCTAGCCATACAGAAGGTTCTAGAAGAAAAACTTCAACCTGAAGAACCAAGCCAGTGTAGACATTTGTAATATCTAACAAAATAAAGTTCAAACCATAACTAATCAGAATATACAGGGAAGGTCACTACACACTTATCGAGGAAAATTCCACCATTATGATATTGCAATTCTTAACATCTATATGCCAAACATGGGGTACCCAGTTCATAAAAGAAACACAACTGCAACATAAATCACATCTAGACCAGCACAGTGAGAATGAGTAACTTCAATACCCCATTCTGACCAATAGAAAGGCCATCCAGACAAAAACTAACCAGAGAAATTCTGGATCTACCTGATGTGATAAACCAAGTGGACCTATTAGACATTTACAGAGCCCATGTTCAAAAGAATGTACTTTTTTTCTCAGCATCTCATGGACCTTTCTCCAAAATTGACCACATACTCAGACACAATACAAATCTCAACAGATACAAGAAAATTGAAATAACACCCTGAGTCCTATCTGATCACTGTGGACTAAAGCTGGATATCAACATCAGTGGAAACAACAGAAGCTTAGAACTCATGTGAACTGAACAACTCACTGCTGAATGAAAAATGGGTCAAGACAAATTAGGAAAGGAATTTAAAACTTTCTGGAATTAATGGAAATGAAAACACAACATACCCAGACTTACGGGACACAATAATGTGGTTCTGAGAGGCAAGTGTATAGTTCTGAGTAGTTAGATTTTTTTTTTTAAAAAAGGAAGATTTCATATCAGTAATTTAACAGCATATTTGAAAGCTATAGAACAACAACAACAAAAAAAGAAATCACACCTAAAATGAATAAAAGGCAAGAAATAATCAGCTCAGGGCTGAAGTCAATAAAATAGAAACAACCAAACCAAAATAAAAAAAAAATAACTACAAAGAGTCAGTGAAACAGAAGTTGGTTCTTCGAAAAACTATCAATAAAATTGACAAACACTTAGGCGACTTCAACAACCAATTTTCCAAACTAAGACTGTCCACCAAGTACCCTAAACAACCCAAATTTTCACATCTGGTCCCAAGGTCTTGAAATTTCTGAGTAGCACAGGGCTGGAGACACTGCTCAGCACTTGAGAGCAGTGGGTGGTTGTTCTTTCAGGACATCCAGGTTCGATTCCCAGCACCCACATCAGGCCACTCACAACCACTGTAACTGTAGCACCAGGAAATTTGACACCCTCCTTAGCCTCTAGAGACACCTGTTCATATACGGTATACACATTCGTAAATAAAAATTAATCTTAAAAGAAAAGAATATAGAAAAAATCCTAACATGTTCTTGAACAGAAAAAAATCACTAAGTTTTTGATAAACATATTGGCATGAAATTTGGGAAATCCACACAAATTGTATTAGAGAAGATTCTTCATAGTAATGAACAAAAGGAGAGAGGTTTTTGGTAGCTAAAGAGATTAGTAAAAGCACTTGATGAGCAAACATGAGGACCTGAGTTAAATCCACAAGACCCATGTGAGAGGCCGTCAACTCTATGTGGATCCCACGGCTGTAGAGAGTGGAGATGGGAAGATATCAGGAGATCGGCCAGCAGCCTGCCTCTAGGTTCAGTGAGAAACCCTGTCTGAAAGGGTTAAGCAAAGTGTGATAATCAGGACATCCAACATTGTCCTTTGTCCTCTCAAATACACAGGAGCAGGAGCACATAACAGAGAGAGAGAGAGAGAGAGAGAGAGAGAGAGAGAGAGAGAGAGAGAGAGAGAGAGAGAGAGAGAGAGAGAGAGAGAGAGAGAATTTGACAACCATTTCAAAATTACTCTGAGAGAGAAGTACAAAGGCATTTTCAGACATGTAAGAACCTTTGTTCCCTTGATGGAAACTTACTTTAGGATTTGTTCTAGAAAAGCTGAGAGAAAGCCAAGCGGGGAGTGGGGAACAAATAGAAACCCAGACCAATCTTGAAACCAATCAATATAATCACAGAAATTTATATCAAGTAATCAAGAATTGGATGAACTGTAAACCTCTTTTGAGATTTACAGAAATCTGTAGAAGACTATTTAGAAATGCCGAAGACTACATAGAGGGGAAATACTAAAGGAGAGCTAGGAAGCACATGACCAAGCAGGCTGCTGTGCAGAAAATATATGGGGGGATTCTAGATGAAAAAAATAATGCCACATTCTTGACAATGCGCGAAACGAGATCAATTTTTTAAAATGTAGTTTTAGAGATTCTGTCAGGCATATGCAACCTTTTGACATTGTGACAGATATTTTTATCTACAAAGTTCATGTCCAAGACCCATGCAATTGGGTTAGGAAAGAGAAAATAAATCACATTCATGGAAAAGCCTCGTAATGTTTTATGTTAAGTTTATAATTTTGGTATTGGGCCACATTCATATCTACACTAAGGTGCATGCATCCCACAGCACAGGTTAGACATGCATGTATTGAAATGTCACCAGAATAAAATATAAGTTTAAAAATACTTCATGATAGCCATGTTTCATATAGAATGTAAGGATGTTTAAATGTACATTAAAATATTGAAAACTATTTATTTGAATATCTCTTTGGAGGTATTTCAGAATTTTAATGTATCAATTATAAAAATCTTAGTTGGTTAGGAAATAAAACTTCTTTATCTTCTATATCATAGAAGAAAGAAGTTGAGAACTTCATTATTGTTAAAGAGGAAAATTAATAAACTGCGTGGAAAGATATCTGAGTAAATCACAGACTACCAGAAAAGCATTTTAATTAAGAAAGTTGTTTATTTGTAGTATCAACACATTAAAAACTAATACTCTATGTATTTATGAAGAAGCTAAGTTGAAGGAAAACATTTACAATAACAGTCAGAATGTTTAGTTCCCTGATCCACATTTTTCTTTGTTTTTATTGTGATGAAACTCTGAAAAAGTTTGCTCATACGAAGCAATGTGCTCTCATTTAACAAAAAGATTCACCAAATTTGATAGAAAAAAACCAAACATCATTAAATGCCACAAAAATCAAAAAGATAAATGAAAACTATTATTTTTATGTATGAAAGGGCAATGCACCATGATGTATTCAATGTCCCTTAAAATTATGTAAAATTAAGCTCTATTTTAATAAGAATTCTGTTCAAGATTTTATATATTTGGCAATATGACCCTAAGTTTAAAAATTAGAAGGACAAGGAAGGTGTATTCTTGTGAGCAACTTATCTTCCTGGCATTAGAGTTGTCCTAGTGTGTATAATAAGAACATGGAAAAAAAAAAAAAACAAGAGAAAGGTATAAAGTGATGATATAGACAAGAGCCCAAATAAAGATGAGGTGGCCTTCAAATCACAGAGGTGTTTGTGCAGGGATAATTGATTTGAACCACATGCATTGCAAAGTCATGCCAAGCTCAATAACTTGAGTATGATGAGCCCAACAAGATCACCTTGCTTCGAATGGACGAGTTTTTTTTTATCTCACACACACACACACACACACACACACACAAACTCTAAAATTGTGGGGCACAGTAGTATATTTAAAAGGGTACCTCTGCCTCTTGATAGAAAGATAGACTCCATTACAAGTTTATAGATCCAAATTAATAGCAATTACCTTCAATTTACTATTTATAGTATTGGTTAAGGATGGATAATTAAGTTGATACCTTTATATTTCACTTTAAAACCCTGTATATTAAGAGAGATATAAGTTCTCACTACCCTCAAATAAGAGAATAGTGAACCTTTTCATTTTTTCTTTGTGATAACTCATATATATGTTTAATATTTAAAACCATCCACTTACCAGAGATTTAAAGGTTGGCGTATTTATATAGCACCTCTATTGAAATTGTGTGATCTTTCTTTCTACTACATCAATGGATTTTATTCTCTTCTCCTAAATACAGTGTCCCATATGTTCACATTTTACAAGGACAGATCAAATATGCTTTGGATTATGTGTAAATTCCTGGTAAAAGCTGTTAACCCACCCTTTTCACAGTGCATAACAGCCCAATAGGCTGACACTACACACAAATTAAGAATGCACATAGTAAATATTTTTTCTTAAACAGTTCTGGTATCTTGTGCACACTCTCTTAGGGAAGCAGCTAATTTTTATGACACACACGCTTTAGAACGCTTGAACAAAATGGTTTAGTATTCACGGTCATTCAGTCTGTTGTTTCTGAGCAAGAAACATGTTAAGGACAGTTTTAGGAACTGAAAAAGAATTGCCATGATGCTGAGTCTGTAAACCAGAAGTCGGACGCAATCTGTTTCGTTTGTGCTGCTTTCTCTACATTACAAAAAAAAAAAAAAAAAAAAAGACAACCATGTTCATTAGATGCATATATGTCTCTGGCGCTAAGATTATAAACACATGCCACACTGCACTGAACCATGCTATGTTATATAGCATTAGCATAGTGATTACGTTACCATTCAAAATGATTTCAGAATGCAGTCATCTCTGACGATATACCTACCAATTCCCGGGGAAGTATAGTCATATGAAACATACAGAAGTCTTTCAGAAAAACTAGACAAGAATGAACAATACCACTTAAATCACTTGAAATAGGTTTCTCCTGTCAGACTTATGTGACATGAAGCAAACCTGAGAGCTAGCAGTTAATTTTTAACAATACAGGCAACTTAAACTTGATGATTCAGCCTCCTGCAACTCACAATCACATTTTATTTTTCAAGATGTTCTGAGATGAAATCCCTTATCTTGGCTCAAAATACCTCCTGTTTAGGTATTGCAACGCATGCCAGCACCATTTCTAGCGTTTGTGCTAATCCCACTTGCAATTTGGAAGAAAAACAAACATCAGAAACAGAGCATTTGATTTTCCCAAATGAGAGGGCTTCCCCATCAACATCTTGAAACACCAATGAACATGCATGGTGCCTTGCCTTAAGCACACAGAAATATGAATAAAATTATCAAAGTCCTTTTTAAAGCATTGGTATGTCATCCCAACTGCAGGTTAGAATTATAAAATACTTCCAGATCTATGACTACTGGATACGTTTCACTGATCCATTCCAGGTTTAAAAAAAAAAAAAAGCAATAATGTAAGATAGAATTTGAGAGAAGAAGATGGGTACACTTCAGCTGAGCGCCTCTCCAGGCCTGGCTCAGTCTATTGTATCTTGCCCTAACAGTGCAGCGTAACTCTGAGAACTGCCACCATGGATGCTTAATGGAGACACTGAATGGAATTCATTCCTCGAACAATAATGAAAGGGAGGGTATATGAAATGCTGCACATTTTCATGGTATTTTTATCATAGCAAGAGAGAAAACAAACCAGTTAGTTCTTCAGACGCAATGTTCACTGATCACTCTTTAGAAAGGCAGTGTTACCATGTGAAATAATCAATAATTATTACAAAGCATGTCAGCCACAGCACATGCCTACTTCTCATTGCATTTTATCTATGTATCTTTACAGTGCTCATCTCTGTAAAGATAGATCGCACGTGCTTTAATGAAAGCACCATTTCTATTCTTCCTGATGTGAACTCATAGGACATTCAACAGCTAAGTGTCATCACACAGAGAGTTTAGGTTACACTTAATTTTGGGGGCTGTATTTGGCACAGTGCCATAAAAAGGGAATAAAAGTGGTGCCTGTAGAGGCACTTACCAATGAGAAGCAGAAAAGATTCATTTTGGTCAGCTGTGGTCCCTTGCTGCTGCTGTGAGACACTGAAAGGTCCCTGTCGCTCTTTCTTGCCTTCACAGCTGTTCAGACAGTTCTCATGGGAGATGATTATAAAATCAAATCCCTGCCATAATCCAGGGGATTCTGAAACCATCAGCAAATGAGATAAGTCTTTATTGAACAAACAAGTTCCCAAGTTAATGAAGAACCCTTACTAATAAAATGAAAGAACGGAACCCACAGTGATTCCCTGTAAACAAATTTCAAATGTGTGGAGGAAAAGCATCCTGTGAACACCTGTGTGCTTAGCTAACTGTATTGAGAGAATGAATTCCCCACTAAAGAAAACTTTACTGTTCATTGTTAAATAACAAGTTTCCCTTCAAAGGTTGAGGATAACAGCCCTCCCCCATGCTTGGTACCTCTTAACCTCCTATTCCTCTTTTCTCCTGTGTTAATTAAAAAACAAACAAACAAACTTTGGAGGCCAGTAGGACAGCTCAGAAGGTAGAAGTATTTGCATGCGGGTTGATGGCCTGCGTTGTCTTCCCCTGAATGGCATGAGGTGCCAGGAGAAAGCCATCTGACCTCCACACAAAATAAATAAAATTAAAGACTGACCCCTAGATGATAGAACACAAAACAATCACAATTTTATGGGAGCAAAATATACACAATGCAGGCATTACCAGTCTAACGATTAAGTGTGTCAAATTTAGTAGGAGGTATCTCATAGCGCTGCACAGCCATCACCATGCATCTCCAGAACTTTTATGAATTCCCTAACTGAACTTGGACTCACTGAATACCAACTCCCCATTTCCTCCTCCTCCAGCTCCTAACAATAATGGCGCTCTTGAGGTCTTTGCTAAATGTCACTAATCTACCTAATGTATATGGTAAACATCTGTCCTTTTTATGACAGGCTTGTGCTGTGGATATCTGTATGCTGTGAATGAGTTGCTCTGATTGGTTAATAAATAAAGTGCTGATTGGCCAGTAACCAGGCAGGAAGTATAGGCGGGACAAAGAGAGAAGAGAATTCTGGGAACGGGAAGGCTGAGTCAGGAGATGCTGCCAGACGCTATGAAAAGTAAGATGTAAAGTACTGGTAAGCCACAAGCCACATGGCAACTTATAGATTAATAGAAATGGGTTAATTTAAGATATAAGAACTAGATAGCAAGAAGCCTGAGCCATTAGGCCAAACAGTTTAAATAATATAAGCGCCTGTGTGTTTATTTGGGTCTGAGTGGTTGTGGACCCAGGCAGGAGTGGAAATAACTCCAGCTACAGGCTTGTTTCACTTAGCTTGTTTTCAAAGTGTCTATGTGTTGTCGAATGTACCAAAATTTTATTCACTTTAAGATTGACTGACATCCCCTTTCATATTGATGCCACATTTGTTCACCCACAGGTTTTTTCAGACGTGGGGATCACTCATACTTTTCAGCATCTGTTAACAATGCTGCTGTAAACATAGGTGTAAATGCTCCCATTTAAGTCCTTGTTTTCAATTCTTTGGATCTATATCCAGTGGTAGAATTACTGGATCAAAAAAGAAATTCTGTATTCAAAAGGAACCATTACCCATTTTCACTCACTGCTATTTGACTTTATATTCCTATTAACCTTCAGACAGTTTACAGTTTTTTTCTAGTCCCCTATCCTAACCACCACTTGCTATATTTTGGCTTCTCTTTTACATTTGTAATTTCTGTTCTAATGGAGGTCAGCTGCATCTCCTGGCTTGGATGTGAATTTGCCTAATGACTAGAGATGGAGTGGCTATTAGTCATTTGTATATTTTCTTTGAGGAAATGTTTATTCAAGTCTCTTGACCATTATAATGCACTTATTATTTTTTATTGGGGTATATGAGTTATATAAACTGAATATTAATGTCTGATGTGTGATTTGTTAATATTTTCTCACATTCTTTTGTGTGCTTTTTTCATTGTGGTCACAGTGTCCTTTGATGTACATTCCACTGTGTGTGTGTATTTGTATGTATGTGGAAAGGTTTATATACAAGCATTTGTTTATCAGGTGTGTGTGTGTGCGTGTGTGTGTGTGTGTGTGTGTGCCTGTGTGTGTGCCTATGTGTGATTTTGCACACTCCTGGGCACACATCAACTTCCATTGTCATTCATCAGGAACAAAAACTTGGGTTTTGCAGCAGAATCTTTCACTGGCTTAGAGTTCATAAATTAGTCTAGGCCAGCTACCAGCAAGCCCAGAGATCTGCCTGTCTCTGCCTACCCAGAGCTGGGATTACATGCCTTTATTGCCCATGCATTTTATGTCAGGTCAAAGAAATCATTGCCAAGCCTAATATTTTTTTTCTTCTAACAATTTAAAGGTTACAGCTCTTATATTTAGATCTTTCTTCCTTTATTTTTACATATGATATTAGCTGAGTCCAAAATTATTGGTCTGCCTATGTGTGCCCTGACTTTTTCAAATACCATATGTTAAAAGTCCACCCGTCTCAACTGAACAAGTGATACACCCTTGTTGAAAATAATTTGAGAGTGTGTGTGTGTGTGTGTGTGTGTGTGTGTGTGCATGTGTGTGTTCGTGTGTGTGTGTGTGTGTGTGTGTGTGTGTGTGTGTGTGTGTGTGTGCTATTCCATTGCCCTGGGGGTAATGGTGAGTTAAACTGTTATGTGAGGTGGGAACTATGCAATTCTCTCTTGTCCTTTAGTCCTTCTATTTTTATTAATTGCTAAATATACTAGTATATATTCATTTCAGTTCTATGTGATAAAATATCTTAACAAAAAGAAAAACACCCAGACTGGGGTTTTTCTTCCCAAATCAATTAATTTAAATAAGAAAACTGCCTGGATGACCAAAACAGGGAGCTGGATAGCCCAGGCATCTAGGGTATAACCAAAGATATGACCAAAATAGAGTCAATGAAATGATTCTAATAATATCCTGGTGTACTCATAGATTGGTGCCTAGCCCAATTGTTATCAGAGAGGCTTCCTTGGGAGCTGATGGGAGCAGATGCAGAGACCCACAGCCAAACATTAGGCTGAGCTCAGGAAACCCTGTGGAAGAAGGGGAGGAAGGATTGTAGGAGCCAGAGGGTTCAAGGACACTAGGAGGACATGGCCCACAGAATCAATGAAGCAGGGCTCCTAGGGACTCACAGAGACTGAAGCTGCAATCATGGAGCCTATGTGGGTCTCTCCTAGGCCCTCTGCAGACATGCTGTGGTTGTTTAGCTTAGGGTTTTTGTGAGCCTCCTAACAGTGGAAGTAAGTGTGTTTCTGACTCTTTTGCCTGCTTTTGGGACCCTTTTCCTCCTACTGGATTGCCTTATTCAGCCTTGATATGAGGGTTTGTGACTAGTCTTACTGCATCTTGTTATGCCATGTTTGACTCTTTTCTCTCGAAGGTCTGCTCTTTTCTGAAGGGAAACAGAGGAACAATCGATCTGGGGGAAAGGGGAGATGGTGGTGGGGATTTGGAGGAGTGGAGGGAGGGGAGGCTGTGATCTGGATGTATTGTATGAAAGAAGAATAAATAAAAAGAAAGTAAAAAAGAAAAATCCCAACACATACATGCCCAAACAGCAATATAATATATAGACTCTCTCACTAAGACTCTCTTCCCAAGTAATTCCAGGTTGTGCCAAGTTGACAATTAAAATTAAACATAACATAGTATTTCTAAAAGCTGTTACTTTTAATTTAATTTAACTTTTACTATTTATTTTTCATTGGTCAAATTACATAATTTCATATTTTTGTGTATAACATGACATTTCAAAAACATATGTGGAAAAGTTAAATTAAACTAATCAACAGATGCACATACATTAAAATATACTAGCTTTTAGTATCTAAAGTTAGTATCTAAAATATCTTTAGTTCTGGGATTCTACATGAACACCAATATCCATAGATGATACTGATCCTATGTAAAATGTAATAGTATTTGCATGTAATCTATACACATCTTCCCATCTGCTTTAAATAACTTGTATGTCACTTTAAATACCCAACCCAATGCGTATGCTTTGCAAATTGTTGTTAGATTGTTTAGAGAATGATAATTTGTATACATATTCCATAATATATGTGGCGGTTAATACTGATTGTCAGATGATCAGATTCAGGTAGGAGACAAATTTCTAGGCATGTCTGTGAGATAATTTCTAGACCGGGTTCACTGAAGTAAGACGACCCATCCTAAATACAGGTAGCACTATCCTATCCTATGGAGTTAGACCCTGGACTGAATAAAAAGGAGAAGATAAGCTCAGCATCAGCATTCACTTCTCTCTGCTTCAATACTGTGGACAGGTTGGTAACAGCTACACCCTGCTACCATGCCCTCCTATCACTATGCACCATATCCACTCAAACTGCGAGCCACTTGCTGCCATGCCCCGCCACCCTTACGCACAATACCCATTCACATTTCAAGCCAAAGTAAACCTCTTTCCTTAAGTGGTTTCTTTGCTTATCACTGTGTATTTGACAAGAGAAATGAGAAAATTAACTAAGTATGGCCATATACATTTTTTCTTTTGAGGACATATTCAGTCCACAGTTGGTTATTCCAAGGAATAGGAACCAGCAAATGGCTGCCATACCACAAAATGGTGATATCAAGCTAATTAATAAATGCATTACTCCACCTACTTATTTGTGATGAGTAACTTAAAATATAAAATATTAAAATTTTTCAGCATAATACCTTGTTAAATATATTCAATATGTTACAAATCAGTCTCCTAAACTTAATTTTTCTAACTGAAGTTTTACAGCCTTTAATGGATACACTTTCTCTTCTTCCTACAGTCCATGATGATTGCCATCCTATTCTCTTGATCCTGTTGAGTTTCTTTTGAAAATAGATTCTTGTCTAATACAATGCATTCCCCTCCCTCCACTCTTCCCAGCCCCCTGCCACCTCCCCTCTCCCCTAGAACCACTCCTCTCTGTTTCCTCTTCAAAAAAAGAGCAGGCCTCCAAGAGACAATAACCACACAAGACAAAACGAGATACACCAAGACAAGGCAAAAGCCCTCATATTGAGGCTGGACAAGGCAACTTAATAGGAGGAAAAGAGTTCCAAGAGCAGGCAAAAGAGCCAGAGACACACCCGCTCCCACTTTTGTGCTAGGAGTCCCACAAAAACACCAAGCTCACTGTCCTAACATGTACACAGAGGACCTGGTATAGAGACACGTAGGTCCTGTGCTTGCCACTGTATTATTCTCTGTAAGCCCATGTGAGTACTGCTTAGTTGATTCAGTGGGCCATGTTCTCCTGGTGTCCTCCATCCCCTCTAACTCCTATAATCTTTTTCCCATCTTCTGTGTGGTTCCCCAGTCTCCAAGGGGAGGACTTGATGGAGACCTCCAATATAGACTTTCTCTCTGCATAATGTCTGGTGGTGAGTCTCTGCACTGTCTCCCATCTGCTGCTGGAGGAACCCTCTCTGACGGCGACTGAACAAGGCACCAATCTATGAGTACACCTTAAGTGTTTAGTTACACATGCCTGTGAAATCATATCTATTTGTCCTTCTGTGCTTGGCTTATTTCACTTATATCCTCCAGATTCATCCACATTGTGGCAAATAATAGCATTTCCTTGTTTTAAAGTAATTACTTGGAATTCATTACTTAACATGCCACCTTTTCCATCAGTTATTCACTGCATATATATCCAAACTGAATGAAGTCAGTATGCCATAGAGACATTTGTGTTCGTGCTCATTGTGGCATTGTCAAAAGAGTCACAAGATATGGATCCATAACTGTCCATCAAAGGATGAATGGACAATGAGAATTAAGTTTAGATCTTTCAAGTAAGTTTCCACTTCAGCTGATCCCACCCTTTCCCCTGAATAGCACCTATTACTAAAGAGCATCTAGAGTTTCCCACTTTCTTTCTTTATCAATACTTAGAAATTTCCATTTTGGAGTATTATCAGTAAAAACCATGTTGAGTTACTAGAATCATACTGTATGACTGAGATCATTTACTCAGGATGGGAACTCTTCATACATAAGCTTTGATCTGTGGATGGAAACTGCTTCAATGATGCAGGAGAGTCGTGAAGGGAGATGCAGGATAATACAGTTGTGTTGTCCTTCTCACGATTTGAAGATTAGTGCAAAGACTCAAATCATTAACCTGTAACAACATTGTCGTTTTCAGATTCTAGATTCAAACGTCATACTTGACAATGTCATTTGTCCTTCTGATTGCCTGCTCGTCTCTTACGACCCCTAACAGCTTCTGTTGCAAAAGCTTTTCCTAGAGAGACATGAACAAATGTCTGTTGTCCCAACAGGATACCACACTCAGACTAAAGTAAACTTCTACCAAAGTCCAACTTGGCACACCAATTAACTAATTGGACTTGCTTAGAAGGTATGGGTGAAGGGCTACTTATGGCAGTGTGGGTGAACCTCCAAATGCTGCTTCACATGAAGTTCCACCTCATCATGGATTACAACTTCATGTAAGCTGCTTCGTGGAATTTTCCTTCCAGTAATATTTCATTTCCTATGTATTCTAGCATCACTTGCAGTGGAGGGAGGGGAGGACTCTAGTATGAGTGAGCTACTACTGTAAGACTACTCCAACAATCTTGTTGAAGCCAATCCAATATATCTCCTTTTAATATTTATTTCTGTTATTAGGTTCTGTTCTGGTCAATCCTAAGACAGAAGCTATATAATGTTATTTCAAATCTAGACAATGAAGTATCATATAACAGAATTTTCACACATATGCAAATATGCAGTTTGAATATAATTATTTCATATACCTCTACTTGTATTCAGCAATTAACAGGACATTGGAGCAATTGCTTTGCTTAACATTCTGTCTTTACCATTTTTCTTTCTTGCTACCATATTTTAAGCAAACCCAAGACATCGTATTATTTCAATCTCATGTATTCATTAACATCTCTAAAAGTTTTTGACATTTTCTTAACAACACCACAACTAAACCTAAAATTTCTTCCTTAATAACTTTAATAACCTTCTTATGCCATGTCCCTCTGAAAAATATGGAGCCTGTTTCTTCAGTCTCTTGAATGTGGATTAAGATTATGATACTTGTAGTAGTTAAATATGACAGAAATATCATGGTGTTAGATCTAAGCCTGGTATTATTTTATTCATATGTTTCTTTTTTTTCTGCTGTATTAAGGCATGATGGTGTACTAAAAATTACATGCATTTGACATGGTATTTGACAAATGTATACACTGTGAAACAAATACTGGCACTTAACACAGTTATATTTTTAGTGATGAGAACACTTAAGATCTGATCTCTTAATAACTTTTGAGGGTACAACACAAATTTTAGTGCCCAGGTCTCCATGTTTCACTACAGATCTCCAGAAGTTACTACATAGAGTGAATTACTTCTAACTTTTAAAAGACCAGCAGTTTCTGTTTTCTCCTTGTTGGATCCTAGCCATCCTGTTGTGAGGCAGCCCCAGTATCATGTGAAGATACCCAACTACAGGCTCCTGTGACAGCTCCAGCTAGTTTCCAAGGTGACAGTGAGCATCATTGTTCTAGCTTGGTGAAAGATGTCTGCTGGAAAAAATATTCACAAGCTGCTGCTGACCCACCCCACCTCCAAGCCTGGTAAGTGCTCTAGCAGAGACCTGGCCCCTCTGAGGCCTGACCAATGATGAAACCATGAGAAAATAAATGAGAGTGAAGTAGAAATTTCTCTCACTGACTAGGGCTGTAGGTAATGTAGAGTCCAACAAGGAGAGACAAGGGGACAGTGTCCAAACTCAGAAGTTACTGTGTCAGCTATTTTTAAAATGATATCCAGCAATATGTCCATGCTTTTTCTCCCCGGCCCCCCCTTCTCTTTCAACTTCTTAATTATGATTGGGGTGCAATAAGGAAGGCCCTGCATACTCTACATTATAAGATCCCATTTGACTTCAGTCTGTAGGAAGTAATGTACACACGAACAGTGATAATTGCTTGTTTGCTCTGAGTTAACCTTCAATGTGGAAGCCATCCAAACGACTGGCTCAGGAGGAATGCAGGACTCAGTGGCCTTGGTGTTTGTGACTTTTCTCCCTGCTATAGTCAGGAGATGATAAAAAAAAAAAAAGCAAAGAATCAACACCATCAAACTCAGAGAAAGACTGACCACTTAACCAGAGGGGCAGGACCAAAATGGAATGGTTGCCTGCCTCCATTTCTCTTCCGTCTATACTCTTCTAGTTGAAGACGAGATATACGACAGCTGTTAAAGGGGCTGTTGCACTGTTTTCTCTGGTTGCTGGACCTCTGAATATAAAACAGCTTGCAGATTTAATTTCTGTTTCTTGTCTGCGTGATGGGCAGTAGGGCTGCTTATATTCACTCTCGCATACCATTATGAGGTGACAGGTTTAGTGTGTATGTGTTCCAATGACATCTCCACGAGTCTCCTGCTGCTCAGCCCTGTCCCACCATTGGTCATTGAGTGGGTTTGCTCCTGTTCATTCATATCTTTTCTGAGAAGCCAAGTCTGTGCTATGATCCTTTGCTGTACTTTGCTCTCTCTGATTCCCAAGTCCCTAGTTTAAGAGTTCAAGTATCTCTGCCCAGTGCAGTCCCATGTGTGGAAAGAAAAGAAAGTTTGCACCTACCAAAGGTGAAGTGATTACAGAGAGGTGAAAAATAAGGCCTTTGTCTATGCAGGATCAGAGATGATTCTTTGCACTCCTTCCTCTGTGCATGATTTCAAATAAGAAAAAGTGGCTATGATGAACACGTAAACAGCTTCTGCAAATCCAAACTTTTGAACCTTTGTAAAACATCAGTTCTCTGCAGTTATTTTTCCACTTGAAAATTTCCTAACTTTTATGTCTGTTGTAGGCAATAAAAGCAATAAAATATCAAAACATTGTTTTTGCAAAACATCTGTGATTTGTTTAAAATTACTCCAGGGTACCCATTTGCTGTATCCCTTGCAATTTCGAAAAGGAGTATGGGTCCTCATAGCTACAAAAGTGCCCCATTGCCTACCCTAACATTTTTCTCCTCTCATATACTGAGAATACATATGCTTTTCCTTCACAGACTCGGTATTCCTTGTAAGGTGACATGACTTGGCATTTTCACCAAGTATTTGTCATGATGTTGTGCAAAGAGAACAAGTTTTGGATCCAGTCAGACTCATATAAAGACTTGCCATGAAGTCTTTGACAAAACTTCTACCTGTATGAAAGAAATATGAGGATGATACCCATATTGAAGTATCTCATATTAATTGATATCAATGCATTTGGATTAATTTCCAGAAAAAGTTTAATCAGTAACTATTAGGAATTAGTTTAGTTAATCCATTAAAGGCTATTCTAAAGATGCCACTAAGTTCTGTTTTCTCACTAAAAAGCAAAGAAGGACATCATGCCAAAGTGAATCAAACAAAAACAGAAAATTCTTCATTCTGTACTGATCACTGGACCCACTAAGGCCTGTGATAGAGTCTCCAAAAACTTGCTTTCAGTGTTTTTATATACAAAGCAGAGAAATAAGTTGTTATTAGCATTTTTCATGTAATAACAAAGCAACAATAAAGCCTCCATAAATACAAATAACTCAAAGCACCATTATTCTAAAGTTCTAAGGATGCAACACACACCTAATCATTGCTGGAATATCATTGTACACTATTGGGAAGCTTTGTTCTAAAGTCCATCTAGGTTTATGATACTTGTAATGGAAATTTCAGACAGGAAGTGACAGTCTGAGTGGAAATAGGGAAATTCTTTATGGCTAGAAGTTCATGAACCTAACTTTTATGCACAAATCTTACACAGCTGCATGGGGTTACAGCATAGACAATCCTGAGGCCATGTCCCAAGATAGCACTTCTCATTAGACTGGAATAAGCTAAAACAGTTCTCTCATTACAGAGGAAAAGCCCCAGCCAAGTAAGTAACCATTCATTCTCTTAAGTCCAGTGTCATTTCAGACAGGCCAAATATGAATTGATGAGTTTCAAGAAGGTATAATTAGAATAATTAGAAGCATAAATAGTGAGCACAATAGTATCTGTCATCTTGACTATGAGGCACAGAAAAAAAATACATCTATCTATTAACTAGTTAACACATAACCATTATAGCCTCCTTTTAAGTATCACTTACCAAGAGGAATATAGTCACAGAGATACAGGGAAATCATACGCTATACATTGTGACCTGAAAGAAGTAACTTATCTCTTTCATACTGGTTCTTTAAAGAAGCTAGGAAGAGTTGAGTCTGTTAAGGGTTACAGAAATATGTTGTTTAGAAATACTGGCATTTCAAGCTTTAATCCTATTAAATGTTTTGAATATTTCTTGCAACTAAAGTAGAATTGGGCAAATAACGTGCTATTAAGGAGTTTAAGAAGTGTGTTATACAGAGAAGTGGTTTGCACATAACACCTACCAAACTTGACCCATGAAGACAAAGAAAACGTTTAAACCAGAAATAAGCAATATACTGAATCAGTAACAAAAGGTCCCAACAGGAAAAACACCAGAGCAGATGGCTTCCCTGCTGGTTCTACCAAACTGATAGAGAGCGACCAGCGTCAATACTTCTCACCAAAACCAGAAGGACACAGCAAAAGTAGAACTAAGGACTAGTGTTTCTGATGGACACAGGTGTAAAAGTTCTCATCAAAATGCTAGCAAATTAAAGCTAACAGCACACCAAAAAGAAAAAAAATGTTTTTTTCCAGTGGGTAAAAGTGATTGTCAAGCAACCCTAGTGACCTGAGTTTGATTCCTAGAACTCAAGTATGACAAAAGAAAAGAACTGACTCCATAAAGTTGTCCTTTAATCTCTCCACATAGACCAGGGCACATGTGTGCCTTCCCAAACACATCACACACACACACACACACACACACACACACACACACACACACACA